>LUCH01002011.1:98826-111394 GCA_013368495.1 Paragonimus heterotremus | reverse complement strand
AAGCGGTACCACTTTTGGCACTGGTAGCACTGCATGCCGTTTTGTACGGATATTTTGCACCCGTATCGGCCACAAATACTCACCTCCGTGAGTGTTTGCTGAGTCCCAGCACTGCAAGATTTAATTCGGGTCATCGTCTGTAGTAACAGATGTAACAGAAACAGATACAATTGAAACGGATACAGGGTAGCCCAAAATTGCAATGAATCCGTTATTCGGTGACGAACAACAGTAATTATATGCGATTGTTTGATGCTCAGGGCACCAATAAGACAAAAATATGAGTACACAATAGCAGCAAGAAAATTTGAATCAAATTTCGAGTTACCCGCGGAGACTTTGACGCGGAAGCTGACTATGCAGGGGCCAGGCTTCCGGCACCAATTCACAATCGCGGCCGCTGATCGAGTCCGTCGGAAACTCAATCTCAGAGTTCCGTTTTGATCAATCTTCTGGTGTCTATTTCAATATCTGGTATCGAAAACATGAAGACGTATTCGAGGTAGAGCTGGCCGCTGCCGGTGATCCCCAACTTGTCCGACTGCTTTTACGCAAACTTGACCTTCTAGAGTTCGAACGCTTTACGATCCTCATTTTGCCAAAGAATGCTCGCGGTGTCTCTTTCAATGATACAGTCAAATATCTCGGCCAGATCTTTGGCGAACAATCATCACTGCTCAACATCCGGCGTCAGTGTTTCCAGCTGACCAAGAGCCAATCTGATGATTTTGTCACTTATACCGGAAACGTCAATCGAGAGTGCGAGCGCTTCAAGTTCTCCTCCATGACCGATGATCAATTCAAAACACTGATTTTTGTATGCGGTCTCCAGTCACCTACAGATGCTGACATCCGCAATGGTATCCTGAACAAGATGGTACATGACCCTGAGATGACGTTACAGATGATCACCGCCGAAGGCCAGAGGTTTGTCAACTTCAAACATGATGTTATGATAATCCGACAGTCAGCGAAACCTTCAGCATCTTTGACCACTCAATCAATACAAGCTGGTTATCCTCACCCTGATGTAACACGGCCACTTAACCATGAACGATCTTCGAAGCCTCCAACTCCCTGTTGGCAATTCGGAGATTGCCATTGTGTGCGATTGTGCCCATTCCATAAACACAAGTGCCAGAAATGTAATCGTCGAGGCCACAAGAAAGACCATTGTCGAGCTGACAAGCAGTTGGTCTCACGACCCAGATCGAAGTCCTGCGGACGCCGATTCCAATCAAGCTCCATCTTCGCCACTTTCTTGGTCAATTATGCTTCCAGGCGGAAGTATATTACGCTGACACTCAACGGTACTGCCGTTCGGCTGCAAGTTGACACCGCCTTCGACATCACTATTGTATCAAGGAAGACATGGAACACGATGGATCGACCTGCCGTAGGTCCGACTACACGTAGTGCCTGCAATGCTTCAGGTGGTGCTACGAGGTTGTCTGGTGAGCTAGCCTGTGAAGTCTCATTCGGTGACCTCCATTTCAAAGGCAACTGCAATCTCACGGATCAACCGGAGTTGGATCTGTTGGGGGCTGGACTGGAGTGATGTGATGAGCCTGTTGGAGACGCTCATCAGCCGCTGCGGAAACGGTGGCTCAATCGATGTTAGTCTAGTAATATCATTCCACACTACCAGTCCTTCCGGTATTATCAGCTACTTGTATCGAAGGCACACTGCAGCCCTCCAGAAAGGCTTAGGACGTTGCACCAAAACGAATGCCGTCTTGCACCTCCCTCCAAACGCAAGATCCGTTTTTCGACCGAAACGTCCAGTGCCGTATGCAGCTCTACATCTCGTGAACAAGGAACTCAACCGCTTACAGGAAGCTGGTGTCCCGAAATCAGTCAGCTATTCCGATTGGGCCGCACCGATCGTCGTTGTAAAGAAGCCCAACGGAGTGGTGATAATTTGCGCTGACTTCTCCATAGGCCTAAATGTTTTTTGTATATGCACCAGTATCCTCTCCCGCTGCCCAAAGATCTATTTGCGAAGATGAACGGTGGCAAGCTCTTCGCGAAGTTGGACCTGACGTACGACTACCCACAAGTGGAAATCGCAGATTCATCCAAGGAGCTGCTCATCATCAACACCCATCACGGCCTGCTCCAGTAACAGCGTCTCCCATTTGGCGTAAAGACTGCGCCGGCAGTCTTTCAACAGATTATTATGTTGACCAATATTCCAGGTGTAGCCGCCTATCTGGACGACATCGTTGTGATCGGGGCCGATGAAGCAGATTTGACAAAACGCCTAGATCTGGTTCTTGGACGCATAGCTGAATACGGGTTTCGTGCTCGCCAGGAAAGGTGCAATTTCCTTATGCACTCAATCAAATACCTTGGTTTCATCATCGATCGTCATGGCCGCCGCCCAGATCCTAACAACATTCAAGCTGTTGTTGATATGCCACCACCGTCGGCCGTGTCTACCCTGCGTTCCTTCTTGGGTTTCGTAAGTCACCACAGCGTGTTTATGCCCGCTATGCGCCACATTCGAACACACTTGAACAGACTGTTGACGAAGGATGTCTCCTGGAGCTGGTCAACGGAATACCGGAACTCATTTGCGGAAGTTAAGAAAATGCTCAACTCCGACAACTTACTGACGCATTTTGATCCCACTTTCCAAATCGTTGTCGCATCGGACGCCTCAAGCTATGGGGTAGAAGCGGTCTTCTCACCCCTCTACCCTGATGGATATCAAAAAGCAGTCGCTTATGCTGCTCGCTCCTTGTCGTCAGCAGAAAAGAACTACGGACAGATCGAGAAAGGAGCGCTTGCCACTGTTTTCGCAGTGAAGCGTTTTCACAAGATGCTGTTTGGCCGGCACTTCAATCTGCTGACTGACCACAAGCCGCTTCTTGCTGTCTTTGGATCAAAGAAAGGCATACCGATCTACAGGGCCAACCGCCTTCAGAGATGGGCAACGACTCTGCTGAACTACGTCTTCGACGTCCGGTACACGTCAACAACGAGCATTGGACAGGCAGATGCTCTCTCTCGCCTGATCGGCTCGCAAACGCCCGATCCAGAAAAAGCCTTGATTGCTGCAGTATCCTTGGAAGCAGAGATCAATCAAGTGTTCTACGAAGCCATCCGGACACTCCCGGTCACTGCCGAGCTGGTTGCTGAAGCAACCCTACGAGACCAAACACTGCGGTCCGTGATATCTTACAATCGGAACCGCTGGCCGGATAGAGGACTAACGAGTGACCTGGCGCAGTTTTTCCGGAGAAGTTCCGCGACTTCGACTCTCAATGGCTGTGTGCTGTTTGAAGAACGTGTCATCATCCCGCCGGAACTTCAACCTAGAGTTATCCGCCAACTTCATGTCGGCCACCCTGGCATCAGCCGTATGAAGGCGTTGGCTCGCGGTTACGTCTACTGGCCCGGAATGGGTGAACAAATGGAGCAGCTGGTCAGATCCTGCCACGGCTGTGCTTATGCATTTAAAGCACCCTCGAAAGCTCCAATGGAAGCTTGGCCAATCCCTAAGGCTCTGTGGTGGCGGGTACACAAGGATTTTCCACGGCTCCTGCACGGTCAAAACTTCCTCATCGCTGTCGACGCTTACTCCAAGTGGCCAGATGTTGTTATAATGTCGAGCACCACCGCAGGATAAATCGTCCTACAACTTCGCAAAATTTTCAACCGTTTCGGGCGTTTGACAGCTCATCGCAAACCATAACCTGGGCCGAAGTATGGAAGTAAAGCGCCGACAGTATATTCACATACTTGGTCGGTACACCCCTGCGTTTGGATGACTCTAAAAGTCTAGATCGATCCACCGAATCGAACACACCTTTATAGTCGAAAATTACGGCAACTGTTGGACGGCGGTATACATGACGCTGCTCCATAATTTGACGAACGGTAAAAATATGATCTATACATCCCCGGCCAGGACGAAACCCTGCCTGTTCCTCTCTTTGACAGATAATTACATGCGGTACAAAGCAACAAATGGATATAAAACAAGACCAACAAGAGTCCTGTTGACAACCGATGACGTGATCAGACGGGAAATAGTCACAGTTTACAACGTTCGATTTACACATGAGAAAAGAAGATAGTTCGTCTGTTCCGCAGGTTTAGTCCAAAAAATGAGATGTTACACTAATTCATATTTTACAAGGCTAAGTAAATACGACGTTTCAAACATTTCAATGCCACCTTGGGGAATACGTGCAAATGTATCTTCGAAGGATTTCGCCGTTGTCTGACGAAACTTCGATCGGAAAACTTTTGGAATAATTCAGTTTGAACGAGGGAGGACGGGAAATTCCAAAATCCGGCGAAGAATTGAGCAGACTTCAGCGCGGTACCGCGGTGACCGCTGGAAAGCGTTGAAAAGTTGACAATCTCACTAACCGCTCGGCTAACATGGGATTTTGTGTTCCCATTCGTCGCGAAAATTTCCTTCGCATTATGGATGCCCGAGAGAATAAGAAAAAGAGCGCAATGTGATGTGTTAAATAGGAAAATGTGAAGTACTCACATGTAATATGAAGATTAATGTAAACGTTATATTCTTTGACAAAAACTTCATGCGATATCAATATTTTTGTGTTTTTCCAATAAAGTGTATAACACTGGCAAATAATCGCTATGTTATTCTACGATAATTGGGTAACCATAAACTACTTCCAGGCTGATTTTCACGTGATGATCAGAACTCCGTCCGAAGTTTTGACGTCAGTTTGTCTTATAGAGTTATTGATTGAGCAAGGATCCATATTTCATAGCACATAATGATTACCAGGTGTTTAACGAGGAGGGTTACGAGGTAGGAAAGACAACACGATATGAGTTGAGATTTCAATGGGTTTATTTTGCATTTTTGACGTCAGTTTGTTTTATGAAGTCGATGTTTAAAGTAGAATAAATAAATATTTCATAGTGTGCAACAGTTAATGGTGGTTATTGGGTAGAGTTTGAGGCAGGGAAGAAAACGCACGATTTGAGTTGAGTTTATAATCATATTATATAAGATGAACGAGGGAGATTTTTTTGAACAGTTTTCTGTGCGGAGTTTTTGTACGTTGGTCAACTAAACAGCCAACACTAGCTATCATCAGTTATGGCCTGAGTGATTACCATGGTAAACAGGTTATCACGAATGGGCATATAAATGTGTGGGAAAATATATGCGTGATATATAGTCCTTTTTTGTTTTGGCTTGAGTACAGCTCAGTATAGGTAACGCATATGAATAAAATAATGTGGTTTCGTGAGTGTGTAATGAACCAAATACTGGATGGGGTGTGAGTAACCTACGGATAAACAGTGAACAGTTGCAGGCAAGCTGTTTTAAATGGGACTCTGATAGTAAAGATGGGTGCATACGTTTATCTTGCTGACGGCTAAACGTTATCTTGACCGCATTCAAAAAGGGCATCAGTAGATATACACAGTTTAAAGATTGACATTATGTTTGATGATGTAAGGACCCTTTTTAAAATACCGAATGCTATTACTGGCTGTGATTCCATTCGGAAGCCTATTCCAAATATAAAAATATTTCAGAATAAAGAAGTTAACCCGTATCATTTTGCGTGCTAACAGGGTTGGCAAAGTGGAACCCTTATTTCTGAAACCTTATCTGGAGCTGTGTTGAAAATGAACTGCAAACGCTTTGTTGATGGCGTCCGAGTGTGTCGGTTTGTACACAAGTGAATGATTCAACTTTAATCTTCGTAACCAAAGTGCATGGATGACAAGTTTTTGACAACGTTCATTATAGGTGAGTGTGGGTGTATATTCTATCCTTTGAAAGCACCTTAATCAATTATTCGATGTAGCAGCAACAAAACAAGGTGTCGAGTTTTTCGAAATTCTGCATCAGTCATCCTTTTCACTTCGTCGATACTTTGGAATTTGCTTTCGTCATTCAGTATAGACAACATTTTTCGAGTACGTTTTTCTTTGTCCATAACTACGGCACCTGTGGACTTATCTGGCTTCAGCACGACGAGGTTTGTGGGTCTCGTCTTTTAGAGATTCCAGATGACGAGTTGTGAGGGCACATTTATCTCTTGATGGCGTCATAAGGAATTCATAGGCAATGTCAGTCAGCTTTGTTTTGAAACAGTTATGATTGCCCAAGCAACCAGTATGCAAATCTGATAACTGGTGGAAAATATTCTCAAATTTGGTCCCTATCGATGTGCGGTCTAACTTATTTGAATGAAGTTTGCTGAACGAACTTGTGAGCTACCGTTCCCCTCAGTAAGCGGAGAGCAACCTATTGGCAACCACTCACACTGTATTTATCAGTTCGTGTGTAACTGCGGCGAAAGTCACCTCGGCAAAACCGAAAGATGTTTGAACCCTAGGATAAAGGAACATCTGCCGAAATGGGTTCAGGATCCACTTCCTTCGTCCAGAGATCACACGAATTTCCGGTCTCCTCTATCGCCAGACATGTTGGAAACCGGTCACCGGATTAATCCTGAATCGACATTCAGGAATATAAGGCGTCATGCTAATCCGCGTTTCTTGCGTTTTTTGCTGAGGCGTTCGCGATTAGTCGTCTGGAACCAGCATTGAGTGTACAAAAACAATTATATGTAAGCCTGCTAAGAGGCGCATCTCCTGACGAGACAGCCGGGCCGCGTCAACCCACATTGATCCACCGGCCCACCTAAGATGATATGGTCGTGGATGGTGGTATTGTCCTATTCAGTCAATCAGATTGCAGGTGTGCGGTCGAACGCCTGCGCGCTATCCGAACAGCGTTTTGTCTCGCGTCGCCTTCTGACGCCCCTTTAACGTGATTCGTTTTCACTCCCTGACCGCCATATATGACTGCCTCATTTGATTTGCTTTGTGTCTGCCGACCATCAATGGTAATCGTTTTGTCCTATAAATCGAGAGTTTATGTTGCTTTAGTTTGTCTCGTATCGTCTCGCTCGTACAATGAACAGTGCAGCCGTGTTTCGTTTGATTTCTCGTTTTGGGCCAAGCGACTGAGCGCGTAACCAAGGTGACGATCCAGTAAGGCCTTAGAATTCCACGGACCTAATAGTTTAGCTTTGTTGTTCTCCACCTAATTCGCTGTTTTACTTTCCTCACCCCCACCCTACTAATGTCATATATGTGTTCCTCGTTATTGCTATTTGGTACTGAAGTGTCAATACAAAATGCCAGCATCTACGTCTATCCGTCTTCTCACTGCTTCGTTCAAATTTATGAAGTGAATCAACTGTTTCAACTATTCATTTTCGTCATTATTATTGTTATTTTCACTATCCTTATTATTATCATCACTATTATTATTATTATTATCATTATTATTATGTTTTCTCTAATTGTCCGATAATTGGAAGGGACCTAGTCGGGCTTTTTGGTCTTGATAATAGTGATAAAATTGCTTTTACAGTATGATATAAAATTTATTCACACCGACCTGCTCTCTTCTCCGTTGTGCAATCGCTTGACGATACTACACGGATCTTTCACCCGATTTCCTAGCTCCGCTTTACCACGAAAGCCATCGCAGCCACAGCGGTCCACGGCAACTGCGTAATATTTCCGCTTTCGGATACTGGTAATTTGGAAGATTGTGGCGGTCATCCCAAACATCTCTGTATACCATCGGTGAGTCAAATCCTTTGATTATTGTGACTTGCTGGAACCTTGTAACCATTCTGTACAGTTCGTGTATTTTGTTTATACTGATGGCCCAGTGGGATACACTTACATTTATTTAGGCAACTCAGTACCTCGCCTGATCACTACAACTTTGAGGTATGTTCTTTTCAAAATTCGACATGACCGGCGTTGGTTTGGCGGTCTGCGTGCAACAATTGACTCCAAAATGATGGATGCAGAAATAATGTATATATATATACGATACTGTAGAAATTATTAATCACAGCATTAACTTATAATGCCGTTTTGTTTCTAAGGCGTAAACTACATGGCATCGTTCTAGGTTATTTTTAGAATTCGTGAGTTCCACACTTTCTTGCGGTTCCAGGAATGCCTACAGAGGTACGTGGAGGATACCGGTGTTATTTACGTTCGCGGGACTAGCCGTAGGTCGAAAACGGTTTTGAAAGACGATAAGGTATGGTGGCATGAAACCCTGGTTACTATCTACATCTTCTGTAACTGTGCGAAGTGCAAGAGACGTAAAAGTGGAATCACAGTTGTGCGACGTGTCTGGTGAGTTGACGGTTTCCTCGTCTAACAATTTATTTCTCACGTCACAAGTTGCAACTCACGATTTCTTGCGGTCCAAATAAATGCCTGGGCGGTTTTGAGTTCATTCGAATTAGAGCGCAACCATCCCCTCCGTCACCTGGTAGGTGCGTGTTTTCAGTTTGCATTTGTCACTTCCGTATATTTCATCTGCTGCTTACGCCCCCCAAATAAATGTAGGAAAGAGATACTGCATAACACCCGTCAAGGACGTTAACCTGGACCTGTCCATGGACAATCTGCCCTCTGCAAACAAGCTCGAAAAGCCGCGAATCGGCGTAACTTGGGGTGACCCATCTCTTGACATCACTGAGTAAAATCAGCTCCTTCACAGATATTTACATGGTTATCTTGCAGGTATCAGATTTGATGAACTGGTTGACAAAGACCTAATATGATAAACCTATTTTGTCATCGGAGTGAATTGATGCAAACCAACAGCTACATCGTAAGCTGGAGAACATCGGAGGTAGTGTCCCAGGTAGCAATCCGTCCTATTTGAATGGGGCCGATGTAACGCATCGTGCCGCCGTATTGTTGGCGGCGGTTTTGTTTTCGATTTTGTAAGTCGTGTGCATGTCATGCTAGACCTTCGGCTCTCTCTTGTTTCTGTTGCCTCCTTCTGTGGAACTATGGCTAGAACCTTTACTTCAGAAGAACGCTGTCCCCTGGTGTCTTCACATTGCTCAAAGTTCGTTCACGAGTGTAACGTGTACACGAAGCCAGAACGTCCGGTTTGCCTGTTATACCAAACTGGGCGATTTGTGGGATGAATGGGTCATTGCATAAAATTAGGTTTTTCACAATGAATGCGCAATATCTTGCAACTTATTCACTCATTTGCTTAATGATAGTGCTTACATGTGAATCGATCTAAACTGAAACATTTTGAAGAAGAATATCAAAAACGGTTTTGCGTTATCAGCAAAACTAGGAATAAATCGACAATAGTACTGGAAAGAACCCATTAGAGGACGAAACTCATTAAAACGTCTTTGGAGTGGAAGCCCTAAGTGGGAGTAAACAACGATCGGAATTAGGACGATAAACACCGTCATCAACAAAAATCCCTATATTAATTCGTTCGCTAACGATTCAAGTTCACAACGAGTTACGCGTAATCGGTTAATCCAAGAATGCCTTTCTCAATATCCAACGGCAGAGAAGATAATCTATCTACGAAACGGTTATTGAGAAGACGCTCGTGTAAACTGGATTTATTACGGTACTAATTAAATCAGTGTACATGAAAATTAAATGTCTCACCTCGAATGTGAAAAATCCTCACAAGTTAAACAAAGAATGTGGCAGTACAACAACTCTGATAACTGAGCACCGCTCTGTAATGGGGGACGATATAACGGAATTCAGTTCACTCAAACAATGGTCATTGGTTGGGTCGGAGCAAAATGATTGTTTGCGCATCAAGGAATGGTAAGAATTATAAGCTACTCAAGAAAGAATATGGAAGAGGAATGTCTTATTCCGACATCCGGTAATACTCAATGAGCCGCGTCTTGATAGAATTGATGACTCATTGTGGTTGTCGGTGCCAACTAAATCCCGTGAACTACTGTTATGGTGCGTCTACAGACCACCTAACGCCACTCATGACGACATGACAAACCTTGTTAATGGAGTAAATTATGTAGCAACATCGTCCATACAGTACAAAATAATTGGCGGAGATTTCAGTATGCTTAATATTTCTTGGGACTCTTTCGCAGCCCTTGCAAATCAAACGGAGATTCTCGCATGCGTCCAAGTAAGTGGTTGACGCCAACACGTTTTAGCACCTACCAGACTAGACCACACTTCAAATCTCATTTTTACAACAGGTACCTCTTGTGCTAAAGTATCCGTCTCAGAATAGTTCCCGGGAAATGATCACAACGTGGTCAACTTCATGTTTGACCTAGAAGCTGTAAAAATGTCGAACATAATATGTTATCGCCAAATAAAACAAATCGATTGGAACATGTCCGCCACCCTGCTGAAGTCCTTGGTGTGGAACACATTCTGTCTGATCTCTTACCCTGGTATTGCAACCGAAGTATTTGGCGAACACCTCAGGTTTTTATGGATATCTTGGCCACGGAAAAATCGAAACGCCGTGTTGTGTGGTAAAGGCAGGTTCCTCATTCCAAAGGAGCAATGTGAGCTGAAAAGTCTGAAATCATAACACTAGAAAACACACGAGTTCTCCCTTACTATTCAGATGCATAAAAAGTTTGACACTATAAAAAATAGAACCAGAATGCTCCACTTAGATGATGAAAAGCGTCCGCCGAACGGCAAAAAGAACAGCCGTGAGTTGATGTAATTACTGAAAACGCAGGAACTGTACAAGAGACCTTATTATCTCAATAGTTACACTACAGAACAAAACCATCGTAGATGATGCTGTAACAATCTGCGAGGACTATAATTCGTATTTTGCTGCTCCCTTCAACATTGAAGACAATACATTGCCTTCACTTCTCCCTGTAAAAACGAACGCGTTCCTAAACCACGTTACTATTGATGCAGTAAAAATACGCCTTCGGAGATCTAATGTCAAACCTTCTCATCTTCCTAGTCCAGAGGGTATTCATCCTGTTGCTCTCAAACATGGAGAGGATGACATTCCTCTCATTTTGCTTAATATTTATACACTTTCTCTAGCATTAGACTTCTTCCCTCTCCAATCGAAAGTGTCTACAATTAAGCCCCGTTACAAAGATGGCTCGCGACAAAACATCAACAATTATCGTCCCATTTACCATACATTAATTTGTTTCAGAGTGTTATGAAGGATAATAAAATGTCGCATGATTGAATTCCTACTATCACAAAATCTTATAAACCACTCCCAGCACGGGCTCCTCAGCAAACATTCGTGCATGACGTGCCAGCTGGAATTCTTTTATCATGTTCTAAAATCTGCTGATTCAGGGAATGCAACTATTATTATACTCTTGGATATACAAGAAGCTGTTGGTCGTGTGTCCCATAAGCGCCTTCTGATCAAAATGGCATCTTTCGGTAAACGTGACCCACCGCTCAGCTGGTTTGCCTCACACCTCGCGAACCGCAAACAAACAGTGAACATAGGAGATAACAGCTCGACGCCCAGACCAGTCACCAGTGAAGTGATCCAGGGAAGCGTCCTGAGATGGTTACTCATTTTATGTATATACGCGATATATGTAAAGTTATCAAGCATGGCAAACTATTCTTTTTTGCTGATGACATCGAACTTGTCCATACTTTTCCTCCTGGCGATCTCAATTCTTCTCCAGGAAATATATGGGAGGACATCATGTCATAAGAGACTTGGTACCAAATATGGCTGATGAAGTTATCAGCCAATAAATCCACCTTCGTCGCACACGGTTCTCCTATACCAGAGGACTTTATAAAGCTGGATGGCCATGGTATTTCAATTGCCAACTCAGTCCGCGACATAAGTATACCTTACCCAAACCCATTCATTATCGTTGAACATATATCTTTCCCAGTAGCTGAAACTAGACGAACGATTGGATAAATTGGGCACTCACTCTTCCTCACTGCCGCTCGACTACACCTTTATAAGCTGTGCGTACGGTCCCAACTTGAGTACCGCACGTTCGTATATAGTCACTTGCGCAAGTCTGATAGGTTAGCTCTGGAAAGCCTCCAATGTGCATTCACGAAAGGTTTAGTGGGTTATCCGTCTTTTCTGAACCACAAAGAACGCTGCCAGATGCTCGAAGTTTATCCTTCTTCTTGCACTCATGCATAGTCTAGTTTATGGCAGTAAGTTTATTGTCAAATACGTGATTCGTCTTCAGCATGGCTCAAAATACACCATCAGGAACAAATAGTTCACTTTGACAACTCTTAAATCCCGTAAAATACTGCACTTCAATTTATTTCCTAGTTAAATATATATACATTTGGAACAAACTCCCACATGCAATTAGAGTCTGTAAGAATATACATCAATTCAACCGCAGCTTAGAAACTTTCCTGACTTTAAGGGCAGCCATGTCTATTCTTAAACTCTGCCTGCCTGAAAACGATATCTTTGAAAACGAACTCAATAACATCCAAACATCTGATCTAATCCAATAACGTCCGAGGATAAGCCAATACCACATGATGCAGCGTCACGTACACTTTGATGTGATGGAAGCTATCAACTTCACCATTCCAGGTATTTATCGATTTCGAAATTTATTATTTCTTCAGCAGGATAGATCTTGCACAGTTATGTCCAAAACTTGCAGCTGCACAACAAAACTATAGCCAACACATGGTAACATCATACGCAACCCCATGTGTGGTAATCAAATCACCCTAGTACACTCTTACTGCATACTTAATG
>LUCH01002011.1:76755-88175 GCA_013368495.1 Paragonimus heterotremus | reverse complement strand
ATCACATGGGCTCGAAAACCTTATATTGGGTGTTGAATCAGACTTCACTTATTTTAGACCATTATGACATTTTAACAATTCTTTTCATTCATCACACTATTGCCGTTATCCTCGTCCACACTAATGTGTCAATTTGGGCAAAGACTGACTGGATTTACACAAAATTTGTCACCAATATCGGTTTAACTAGTTACACTTACAATTTCATCCCCACACGGACAACATAGTGTTGTAGTGGCCTAATCAGTCAAATGATAAAAATAACCAAAATATGGTAGTATCAAAGAAGAGTCGTAACGGTTATGGATAGGCCCAAAGATAGACGTATAAATTAAACAGGGGACATATCAGTAAAATATGAACGACTCACTGATAAGTCAAAGTCCGTTAGTTTGAACAGACGGCTACCAGATAGGAGGACAGCGCGAGAGATGAGATTCGTTGGACGACCGATAGATTAATTCCGATGGCAGATAAATGAGAAAATTTTGCCACATCAGCCGGTTGATTCAGCTAACTCCCAATTCTCCAAAAATCTGTTTCTTGGCGGAACTGGATGCAGAGAAAACGCAGGGCTCGGGAACCGAGAAGTGTGAGTGAGTTGTATTTACTGACTATTGATTAGTTCGATTAAGTTAGTTTGAATGTTGGCTGTACATGAGAAGTTGAAGCAAGTAAAACGTGTAAATAATAATCAGAATTATGGAATAGAAAACAGTGTACAAAACGTTACAGTGTGAATTAATCTCTATGAGGGCATCAAGTACTTCGTTCCTGTTCCTATCAACAAAACTTTGGGTTCGTTTCATAGATTGGTAATTCGCATTGCAATCACGCTGGTTGTTCCTTTAAAACAAAACAAAAGCCCTAGGTAGTCCCATGTTTTCTGGAGACACATCAATTTGGTAGGCCTTTTAAAGACTATTTCCCTTCAGATCGATATATTTGCCGGAAAATTTATTATTTTGGCACCACAAAATTCAAGTCTTGCCAGTATGCCCTCGCTTGTGGTTCAAGCTGACTAGAACCGGAAAAACCCACAGCGAACATAGATGTATAAGAGGTTAAGGTGGCAGTGGCATCTGCGAGGATGATCGATGCCTTCAGTTTTTTGTAGCTCCAAGATTAAGGGTAACATGAAATGGGGTTACAAGCGGCTTTCTAAAAACGTGCTTGTGAAACCCTGTTTTCTCACTACAGTATGAAAGACTAACCTAGCAGTTAGTAATCAGTGGGCAGTGGGAACAGTTGTGCACCTCTTGAAATGGCTTACACAGGAAATTTCGTCCAAAAATCGGTGCATAATCAAGAGATCAAAATAATTTCCCCAGTTCCTCGTTGTCAGTGTAGTACTGTTCACCGCCTTACTTTAAAAAGTCAGTTCTGACAATTCAAAGGGTGTCCGTAAAGCATCGGCGAGAATTTATGAATATCGTGCTGAAAGACTAGCTCAGATCAGCTATGAATTTCCCCGAAAGTGAGCAGACTGTGGGAGAACTGTCCGATGCTTGAAGAAGGAGCGAGATGCTTGCAGTAACCATGTTATCGTTTATTTTACGTAGCAGGAGCCCGTTTTCAAAGTGGTCTTGTGTGTTGTTTCGTGAGGAAAGTACAAAATTCTCAAGAGATATTCGGACGATGAATTTGTTCGAACTTAAGTTAAACCAAAGTGAGACTGTTAACAAAGTTTGTAGTTCAAAAAGCGACGGTTGAATGAAGCCGGATATGAATACCATGAGTGTTAAGTCGATTGACACACCGAAAAACTACACACCCTGTTGCAGGTTGGTAGAATTATACGAGAACAACATCAATCAAACATTTTTCAATACCTGCAGAAGTGTGGCTCGGAAAACAACTAGTCTCCTTTTATCTACTGCAGCATAAAATATCTTGATCCCAAACATTTTACCTCCGCTTGTAGCACTATGTTCCACCCTCCGCTGGAGGCAGATATACAGGCCTGCTATCCTATATTCATGGGAATATCCAAATAATTGACTGCTGGCCACAGAGCAGCAAAAAGAACGGAAAGCTTAAGGTAATGGAAACGCTAGACCAATCCCATAAGAATAAGTCTTTTCATTCAAGAAATTACACGCATAATGTGGGTACCACGCTTGCCCACAAGTAGCGCAGTATTAAAGAAACACCATTTTACCGAGTCCCACCCGAAAGTAGAGGGACGGCTTTCGTAGAAAAATGCTTCAGGCGTTGGCAAGACTGTCTGAGGTGGATCATTCTCAGTCATAGTAGGTCCATACTAAAACAACCCACCTGGTACTTTTGTATACCAGGCAGTCCCGTTTGTGAATAGTGTGCTACTCACATACAGAGACAGAGGAGTAAGATTCAATGTCAAGAAGACAGCGGACCAGAAGAGGCTATCGGAGCAATGTGTGCACACTGTGGGGGTAGTGCAACCTGGGCGGAAGACAGCGTACTACTGTCTGATATGTGCGTATGCACGCCATACATGTAGTAGTGCGAATGAGTTTATGTGTTTGTGGGCCCACGTTTTAACATAACCAGTACGAGAGAGTTTGCGTAATAAACACTTTCGCAGACCACGCGTCTTTTGTGGTCACAACAATCCCATCATTGCACCTACATGTCTTGAAGCCAAAAATAATCAACAAACTCTGGAATACTTCATACATTTTTAACCCCCAACTTCTACAGTCAGCTTTCTGTAGGAGTGGCATCACTCATGAAACTAAGTCTACTTCAGGGAGTGTAATCAGCCTGTGGGAAGGATACGTGTCAGCGTGTTCAGTTGCACGTACAAATGTCCGCCAAATACGCTTGGTGTCCATTCAATCGCTCAAGACGAGAAGCTGTTCTACTGCACCGTTCATTACCATCACTCGGAGCTTGATGAGTTAGCCCCACTTGTACTGAAAGTTGGCGCGGATGGGTCGACGGAGCAGCTTGCGCGTTTGTGTCAACGCTCACATTTCATTAGTTGCATGCCGGCCGCTTGAAGTTAAGGCGTCGTCTCTCTAGTCCATAAGGATGAGGATAGGTTTAACTCTATTAACTTCAGATTGATTGCTCTACTATCAAACGTCAAAATAATGCAGAACATAGTGGGCGATTTTGAAGGGGACCAATTAGACACTCACTGTTACCATCGGAGTAGCACGGCTTCAGAAACGGTCACTCATGCACAAAAATCCCACTGACTGTCGCCGACCCGTGTGCAAAAGGTGGCGAAAAACGTCTCTCACTCGGCGCTATATTCCTAGATTTCACGAATGCGTTCAACAAAGTCAATCACAGTATGCTACTGGACAAATTGAATGGTATGGGCTTATGTATTTAGGTTTGTTTTTGGTTCAAGCAATACCTAGCTTGTGGCACATACACAATTAGGGGTAATGCTGAGCTATCCAGGAAGTTTAAAGCCACGACTTGTGTGTCACAAAGCCACATACTGGGTCCCCTACAATACTCAGTCTACGTTAACGGCCGACCAGACGTGGGTAAATCTCTCGTTGTCATGCATTCTGACGATGCAAAGATATGGCGTGCTCTACACCGCGTTAAAGACGCAGACGATTTCCTTGGACCTGGATGCTATGTTTCAACGGTCCGTGGAAAATCGACTGTGCTTCAACACGCCCAAATCAAAAACATTGCACGTTCGCCATCCCAGCACTGAAACATATAACATCGGTGACGCCACCCCAGCCACTGTTCACCAGGGGCACGACCTAGGTACCGCTGTTACATCAGATCTGTGTACTAGTACTAACACTGCTGCTTGCAAAGAAGACTAGCAGCAGTCTAGCTACACTTAGTAGGGTCGCTAGGGGTTTCAAAGTCGAAGGGTTCTCGCGTACATACAGAACACTGGTAAGACAACTGCTGGAAGTCAACATTCATGCGTGTGCATTGTACTGGAAGAAAGATGTCACTGCTCTGGAGGCAATCCAGAGAAGGGCCACCAACCGGGTTGGGGGGTTATTTTCCTTGTCGAATGAGGACCGTCTATCGGCGTTGGAACTATTCCCTCCAGCCTACGGGCGCATGAGGGGCGACCTTATATTAACGCAAAATCCTATGACCCCAAGTCACTCCAAAAATAATCTTTTACACTCGCCAACACAGGGAGTCCCAGGGCCACAAGTGCAAGGTCTCCATACCACGTGGTAGCTTTCTATGCAGGCGGCTTGGTTGTGCTGTCCGAGTCTGTCCGATATAAAAGCACTCCCGGCGGCGATTGTCATGGCACCGTTAGTCGACGCAACTACATGACTGGAGTGTCCCAAGATGGCCATCGGCAGTTAGACACGTATAGCCCCATGTAAGTTCACTGTTGTCACTTACTTCCTCTCTAGCCTTTTACAATTCCTCCCTACCTTCTACGTATAGTCTTTCCTATCTCTTGGCATACGGCAAAACGATGCAACCTCCGTATGTGTCTGACTGCTGCTAGCTGCTGCAACACTCGACCCACCTCACACACTGAAAATTTCAGCATTTCGCGCGATCGGTGCGGATGGAAAGCAACCAAACCTAGATAGAATTTGTTGTGGAACCACAAACTCCGTACTACTGACCCCTACTGAAATATCCCGGCGAGGGGATATTAAAATTTTTTGTGGTAGCTCACGTAAACGGTCGACCGTTTGCTGAGTGTTTCTTGAATGTCTAACGTTGGTCACTCAAATTTTTCTCCATTACACAAATTACGATGTAACCTTCAACTATTTTGCAAATAATAAATTTGTTACTAGTTACTTCCATTGCTGAAACCGTGTTTGCTTTTTAGACAAAGTTTGTTAAATCGCATCAACACGCCGTAAAATTCGACGCAGACATTCGCTTGCGAGCAGCCGTTTTTGAACTACTTTGTTGTGCGAGAGCGTTGGTCGCTGTGCGGAAACGCCCTGTGGTTGCTCTCGTTCGAATGTCCACTGGCTTATCTAGCTGGCAAATGGGGAATTTTGCTGGCATATTTTAAGAGGGGAGTTAGCTGTTACCACAAGCAGCAGCATCTCTATGAACGATGTTTCGACGGCGAACACCGGTAAGTTCATTTTTAGAAACTTGACTGATTCATCCCAGCAGAACACATGGCTGACATCAGTCCACGTAAGTCTGAGGTCCTTGATGAGGATCTGCACGTCAGTTCGCCCACGCCATCCACGTCCTGAGTCTCCGCCGTAATTTCTGAGGAAATTGCTGTACAGCAACATAAGAGAATTGGCAAAAATGTGGACGAAGGTAAAGCATGCTGCTATACAATTGAGATGACAACCAGATAAATCTCCGACGACTGACAGCACAGTGAGGAGAATGGCAACGACGTTTGTCCTGAAAATGGCCTTGGAAGCTAATCTATCGCTGTGAGTGACAAACAAAACGCTTCGCAAGTTCAAGGGGCCACCGCCCAAGTTGACAATGGATGCACGGACACTACTGGGAACACCACGCTTTTGTAGAAAGGTCACTGTAAGAGGAGATTACATTCACTTCGGTGTGAAGGAACGCATTTAACCGGCGGTCTGGAGACAATGGGATGAACGGTTTAAGTGCGATCAAACGTAACTGCCTATTGACGGAGTGACACTGTCCAAGAGCTCTCGTCAACGACTATGGCCTATATTTGCAAGATTAACTGTGACCAAAGCATCAGTGTTTGTCATTGGTATAGTTTGTAGTGATCGGAAACCTGGAAGTGTGCATGAATTCCTTGCTGATGTTGTCGCTGATCTTAAGACAGTTTCGATGGAAAGAGTTAGGCTGTCAACGTAAACCATTCATAGGAAATTCCGGTTGGATTGTGTTATTGGTGATGCACCCGCAGAAGGCAGTTTTCAGGCAAATTAAAGACCACACTTGATATAATGCTTGTGAGAATTGCATTGCTTGCAGTGTGTACATGGACAAAAAAACAGTGTACGCACATGTTCAGTAAAAGTTGAGAACGGTTGATTATTTCAGGTCCCGGAGAAAGTCCGAGCACCACATTGGTGAGTCGCTTTTTCAGTCGCTGGATATTGACATGATTGCGTGCTTCCGTTTGGATTACGTATAAATGGTTTTTTGGGATTAACGAAGAAAATAGTCAGACCGTGGATAACGCGACCGTTGAAATTAAACACGCGCTTTGGCCCTAACATAATTAAGGGTAAGACAATCGAATTTTCCTTATTCACTCAAAACTTCCATCTGACTTTTCTCGGATATTTCGTATATTTGTGGACTTTCAACGATGGAAGTCAACGTAATTCTGGCATTTTCTGCTGTACGTCGGGCCAGTTGCACTTAGCGGTTTTATAGATGAGATGTATGAGAGTTTCATGTACTTCTGCATTCACATCTATATTTTGTGCGGTTCGAAGTGGTGTGGGCAGTACCTGTATTTCGTGGAGTCACTACTGTGGAAAACTTTGTCCCCGTTTGCTGGTATTTACAGTGAACCACAGCTCGTGTTTAATTTGCAGTTTGTGGCACCTGTTTGCAGGCGTGCGTTTACATGGCACGCTTTGCTCATGTTCTGTATTTCCATCTGAGTCGCGCATCAGCAAACTGCGCAATTTTGTGCACTCACCAAATTTTCTATGGCATTAAGGAAAGGATATATCGGTCGGATGCTAACACTAATCAATCGGGCTTGGATGACGCGGAATGCTCGAACATGTGAGTTGTAGCAGAGAATGGCTGCCAATTCGTGTTGCGAAATTCAGTGTACACTGACAGAAGGCCCAACAATGCCGTTCTAATCGCAAATATACCCGCTATCATAAAAGCAGTGAGAGAAAGAAAAATTTGCGTTCAAAGGTTTACCAGCTATGTTGGTTTTTTCAATACCAGTTTGGCCTCATCCACGTTAAACATCTACGTCTGCTTCCACCTGTGCATGGGCAGCACGTGGGCTGATCGTGGGTCGATTTAGTGCAAACTCTCGATACTGCCACTGAATAACGAACATATTTTTTACCCTGTTGTACATACCGTCAAATAAAACGTTTTAGCCAAAAGTTATTCGTTTTAATTATAATGTTTTCAAGTTGAACATCACTCATAAATGATCGCAGCTGTCGCATTCCCATAGACTTTCCAGTCGGCCCCTTTCGAAAAGAAGCAGTAGACTCGAGTTTCGCTCTCATTAGAGCTCGTCCATAGTGCATATCATCGCCACTGCCGGGACTTGAACCACGGACATGCTGTTCATGAGGCAACCGCGTTTACCACTGCGCCATTGACCTCACGTTGGGCTCGACCGGATTATCATATGTGAACACTCAACCACTTTCGCTTGTGAGTAATGATCAGGTTGCCCGATCGCCTCGAGAGGAGACACAGTAACTGTCCATTGGAGTTAACAGACAGTAACTGTGTCTCCATTTCGAGACGATCGGGCGACCTGATCATTACTCACAAGCGAAAGTGGTTGAATGTTCACATATGATAACCCGGTCGTGCCCAACGTGAGGTCAATGGCGCAGTGGTAAACGCGGTTGCCTCATGAACAGCATGTCCGTGGTTCAAGTCCCGGCAGTGGCGATGATATGCACTACGGACGAGCTCTAATGAGAGCGAAACTCGAGTCTACTGCTTCTTTTCGAAAGGGGCCGACTGGAAAGTCTATGGGAATGCGACAGCTGCGATCATTTGTGAGTGATGTTCAACTTGAAATTAACCAGATCCCCGACTACTCATTAGTAATCTATAATGTTTTCATGAAAATCATATTTAGCCACCGTCAACATTTTAGTTGGTTCACGTCGCGGGGTTCGACGACCACACTGTCGGCATTACCCACCGCTTACGGATAACCAAGCGTGGATATACTCTATGACCTGGAGTGAGCAGCATGCAGAAGAACAGGTTGATTTTGGAAGTAGCACCTGCCCCACTAGATAACATGTAATGTAAAGTGAAAGTGCGCAAAACCATAGATTAGAATAACTGTGGACTTCTTAATTTATGTGGGTACTTTCGAGAAGGCCTGCAGTTACGGAGGCCTTCTAGAGCAGCCATCCAGTGTCCCATCGACGGATGCTATTGTCCCCAAGAATCGTTATGGAAGACGTAGAATGTATGTCCCACAAACAACTCAGTGCGATACACACAGAATTCCCATTGTGGGGCCAGTATTTACGGTAGAAGTTGACAGCATTCTGGCAAAGAGGAATTGTTCGGCAGACATTGATTACTCCTCACCTCCACCACCGTATGAAAACGCGTCTGGAGAATTGTCTTCTGAAAACCGTCCGCCCCTTTTGTCAGTGGAAAACGTCCTCAAGTAATTAGTTTTATTGCTACCAGGTAGGTAATTTGAAAAGACTTTACAGCTCTGGTGTAGTTCGTTTATTAGAACGCCAGCCCCAAACTTGGTCTTTGGGACCACAGTGCTGCCGATCGGCACTGAGGTAATTGTTCCGAGGCTTCAAATTACTCTCACATGAATGGGTCAGATAAAATCGAAGGTAATCACAGAATGTGCTTAGTTGTGATCTGTTCTCGTCGCAATGTTGATTATCGAAGACCAACGTTCCCAAATTACCAATACTTTGGATAGTTTAATCGGCAAAAATGTTCGACTACGAGGGGAAGTGCATACCACCTGCCTAGAACTGAACGCTTCACGGTTTTAGTGTGCTGTAGAAGGCAGCCCCCAATCTTCCCGCCTTCCAGTCCGTTTCCCAATGCAGACGGTTGAAGATATTCAGCTGCCGAAAGCGAAGTTAGAAGACAGTGATACCTACTTTCGGCTGGTGCTTAAATTTTGCATTATTTTACTATAACTAGGTCATCTACATGTCCAAGTTGGGTGGCAAATCTTTCAGTGAGTCAGTGGGCAACCTGATGAGATCCCCCGTAAAAGATGATTTGGCAGCATGCACCAACTGGCGAGGACTGAACAATCGTCCCTCCTTGGCATCCACTTCGTGGGCATCGGCAGTTATTGGTAAGTTGTTCGTAGACAGAATTAATTCTGCACGTTACAGAAACAGTTATGATGGTGAGAGAAAAATGCAACGATGGGTGCAAAATGCTAGGAAAACAGCTGCAAACATAAAAGGCAAACGGAAATCGAAGTCAACCAAGGATGCGTCGTTTACTGTATACATTTAATCCCGTTCCCGTACATAATTTTTACTCCTCAATCGTCTTTTAACCATCTTCTCTAATATGGTGATGTTACTGTGACGATGTGTCGTGAAATACTGGGAATTAAGCTAACAAACACGTCGTGTTCGTTAACTGCCACATCTAGAAGCATTGCCGAGAAGCATTCCTAACGAAATAATGGATAGGAAAAGTTTTCGTCGGACCACCTATTTAATGATTAAAAAGTGCCGAGTTACCGCACCAATTAGTCACTCGATGAATCGTCGTTAGTCAATTAATGGTCAGTCAGTAAAGACTCGGTAAACGGTCGTGCTGCTTGGGTTTATTATTCCAGCTCCGCAAAAAACAGTGATTACCTTAGGGCGGGTGATTGCATATGTCACTCAGTGGAGACTCTGGCAACGACTTTGTGATTCACAGTGAATTCGGCATAATGGATATCATGAAAATCGATCCGAAGAAAGATCTGGGCATTTGGTTGTCGTCCAACTTACCTTTGACGCATCACCACAATGTGGCGCTGAAAAAAGGTCTGCCGCTCTTAGGATCATTAAGCGCACTTTCCTCGTATAAACAAGAAAGCGTTCCAAACGCTGTAAGGGGTTTATATAAGACCGCTTCTCGAGTACGCTAATCAGGTCCTGCATATCGTCCTGAAGAAAGACATACTAGCTGTTCAGCGTGTCCAGCGCGTGGCTACCAAACTAGTCACTGGCCTTGGTGGTGTCGCATACGAGTCTCGACTTGAAATTTTTGATTTATACCCACTTGAATTTTGGGGGTTCTGCGGTGATTTAATTTTCACACATTTCCTATTTAGAGTAGGCCTCGTTGATCCGTTTTTCACTGTAACGACTGATGACGGTCGGCATGGACATAACAGGAAACTTTCCAAGCTTCGTCCTCGAACTTCTCTTAGGAAGCAGTTTTCTTCTCACTTGGTTGTTAATTTTTGGAACGGTCTTTCATCTGAGGTCATCGGTAGCGCTTCTAGCAATCGCTCTACAGCATTAGTCTATTCTCATCTTCCAAAAAGCCATTTATGCGAGTAACCTCAGTTTGTTTTGTCACATGTACTGCAATTCCCGAAAGCGGTGCTACACCCTGGTACCGAGGAATGCACTTCAGATCAGCAGACACCTGCTTGAAACTGAACATGAAAAACCAGCTGGATCCGGGACCTTTAGGCTTCTGCCTCGAACCCGTGTGTGAATCGCTGAATCACTGTATCTTGTTCGGTGTGGAGCGGGCGTATGCTGACCTGAAAGGCACTCACTGAGAACAGGGTGTAGCACCGCTCTTGAGAATTACCGTAAATATCACAAAACAAACTAACATTACTGGACTAAAATAACTTTCGGAGAATGAGAGTAAACAATGCTTTAAAGCGATCGCTAGGAGCGCTACTGATGACTACAGCAGGAAGATTGTCCCAGTAGTTGGCGGCCGTGGAGGAGAAAAACTATAGTGACCTGGAGATACCTTAGGTCTGCCTGCTGTACGATGTGCAAAATCCTTACCAAAATCTTAACTTACATTGTACATAGGACCCTAAGGATCTTTGCCTGCGGTCTGCTTGATGCATACGATCGCGTTTGTTCGTTTGCATGCTTGTCGGCCGATGCTCGTCAAGTACGCCATAGATACACTTTTCCGACTTGTTCGCGCGCTCGACGGTCGGATCCTTTGCCTCCCTGGTAATTTCCGCGTATCGGCGTCGTTTAGCGCCGATTGGGATTAATTGTAACTATCGCATAATATATTTTCGGTCTCCATACTTATCGGTATTTTCATTTCGCGTCTGATATTGCTGCGTATACTTGAGAAAGCGTTTGTTCAGTGCACGTGCGCAATAAAAAACTGCTGTCGAAGAAGGTCCTGAGGACGAAGCTTGGAAAGTTTCCTGTTATGTCCATGCCGACCGTCATCAGTCGCTACAGTGAAAAACGGATCAACGAGGCCTACTCTAAATAGGAAATGTGTGAAAATTAAATCACCGCAGAACCCCCAAAATTCAAGTGGGTATAAATCAAAAATTTCAAGTCGAGACTCGTATGCGACACCACCAAGGCCAGTGACTAGTTTGGTAGCCACGCGCTGGACACGCTGAACAGCTAGTATGTCTTTCTTCAGGACGATATGCAGGACCTGATTAGCGTACTCGAGAAGCGGTCTTATATAAACCCCTTACAGCGTTTGGAACGCTTTCTTGTTTATACGAGGAAAGTGCGCTTAATGATCCTAAGAGCGGCAGACCTTTTTTCAGCGCCACATCGTGGTGATGCCCAAAAGAAAGGTTAGACGACAGCCAGATTTCCAGATCTTTCTTC
>LUCH01002011.1:31224-66381 GCA_013368495.1 Paragonimus heterotremus | reverse complement strand
TGAAGACACTACCCCGGATGGCGGTGTTTTACTGTCAATGGCATACCTGTATTCATACCATTTCTAGTTCATTCTCTTAGTCTCCTGTTATTAACCTTTGACTTTCTTAGTGGCGTTTTCTTCTGGGATATTCCACGTCACTGTTGAGGTGAGCGGCGGCCCGAGCCACATTACCTTTTGGTCAGGCTCATGGCTGTTATGATGATGATGTCTCAACGTTCACACAGCTAGGCAGTTACATCCCTTCGAATAGCGTATTTGATGTGAAATGATCCATAACTAATGTCCAAGTGATGTTTACTAACCCCTATACTCTATTATGTTGACGTGGCATCACTTTCCGTTGAAGTCAGTGTGTACGACTCCTCATATCATGTCATGAAAATCATCTGTCCTGTGCGATTGTGAGACGTGGTCTGTTTGCAGTGTTGAAAGTATTTCAAATCATTGGCGTGACATCACATGTTTATTAACCACACCACAGTCCACTTCCGGCTTGTGTTTACAACTGAATCTTCTAATGTACAATGTGGCTTGATGACTTCGCCACCTAAATTTCGACGGTTCGAATGTTTTGTCTGGTCGTACATGTTTCGCACGATTTGAGTTACGTTGGAAGTGTTTATCAGATGCTCAGAGATGTATTGCGTGTTAACGTACGTCATAATCCAATTCTTTATTGCATTGCCTGTCTCCTGGGGGTCTAATGAGTCACGTTCACCATGGGTTGGGTGGACTGCCAGACCTGACGCTGATGCGGAACTTTGTTTCCTTCCTACTTTTTGCTTCGCTAGTCCCCGTTTATAGTCTTGCACTTAAGCGTTCAACTTAGTATTAACCTCAGCGTCTATATTTGAGATTATTACACTATTGATGGTTAACTATTTCAATACCATACTAAATAAAATTCTCCAAAACAAAATCCTTTTTTTAATAGAAGAGAAAGCAGAGAAAGAAAGGCTCAAACTTAAAAAACAAGAACGTAAAAAGCGAATTTTGGAACAGAAGCAAAATGTGCCGTCGCCTTATAATGCGGAAATTTTGGACACTTTTCTTAGTTTACAAGATCTACCGAAGGAACAGTTAGACGAAACAGAAAAGGCTGAGCATGGAACAACAAAGAGTTCGGAGGTATGTTTGCTTTTGGTGCTTTTCTTTTGAAAAAGCAATGGTATATCACAGTAATGTGTATTTAAATTAGCTTGTTTGCTGTTTTGGTTCCACCTTTCTAACTGTGTCTCTAGATACTTTGTTTGTTCACCGACTACATCTGAACAGTTATTCTCCACTAGCTCAAATAATCACGTATATTGTTGCTGGCAAAGCTCTTACTCACTAGAATTGTGTTAGCTTTGTAATCAGATAAACTGATGCCTGTGAAGTCCAGAATGTAAATTGTGTTAAATCGACGGATCTTGGGAAACAACATATCTTCTTAGTAAACGGTAATTCCACAGGAGCGTTATTTCAAAGAAAGGGAGGAGGGATGTTTTTAGAGTGGGACTGCTACAAGGTGGTAGGCAGGCCGAGATTGAGTGTATGGGCAACGGCCGCAACCGCATTGGTGGATTAAATTCCCGTTAGCGGTAGACGTTGCTGTCCGCTTGGCTGGTTTTACTAAGACCATTTATAAACGCAAAACTTCCAGACATCTTGTCATTGTGTCTGCTTGTGTTCCAGCTGACTGTAGTGACTTCGGTGAGGTCTGCAATTGCCTTTGAGTTCTCAAACGTAGTGGGGGTGTTGGCGTAGATGATCTCTTGTTGGCACTTTTCAAAGATGAAGAGGCGGTAATAAAGGCACTGACATTACTTCAACTTGTGTGGACGACGGAGACCATCCATGCGTGCGGACACCACTCGATAATAATTCCTATATTCAAGTCCGTGGCTCTTAGGAAAACCGTCAACGAATTATCTTGACCCCAGCAATGACTAGGGTTCTGGCATTCATTATTCCTCGTCGACTGACTGCAAATCGCGATGTAAACATTAGGGAAGAACAAGCAGAGTTTCCTTCTGGGCTGGGATGTATAGGTCACATTTTTACCCTTCGTCAAATTCTGGCGCAGCATCATGTATACCGCCGGCCAACAGTTGCGGTATTTCCCGACCGTAAAGGTGCTTTCGATTCGGTGATTCGATATACACCTTAAGAGTCCCTTAACACAGGGGTGTATTGACCAGATATGTGAACATACTGTCGATGCTTTATTCTTATATTTCAGCTCAGGTTAGAGTATACGGGGAACCGTCCGACTTTTTCAACACCAGGAGCAGCGAAAGTTAGTACTGTCCATTTTCATCATTTTTGTCTAATTTTATGGTAGACAAAATAATTGAGAACTGTTTGGGGCACTCACAAAATTCCGGCCTAGATCTCTTACCTGATGGAAGACTGACTAGTCTTGATTATGTTGATAACAATGTGTTATTGTTTGACAATATCCAAGCAGCAGAAACAGTACTAGACCTTATTTTGCTCTCTGCTAAATACTTCGAGTGCAAAGGGCTTCCGCAAGATTGCTGTGATTACGTAGGCTTAATGTTCGGTAATGGAGTTATGGAGGTTGTCGACTGGCTTATATACTTGAAAAGCTGTATCAGCGACGCCGGCGGAGGTATAGGGAATTAAATAGAAGGACGTATCTCCAGGGCTAGGGCGGTATTCGCTAGGGGGCATCTCTGGCGACAGAGAGGTATCTCTCTGAGGCTTAAGAGTTGCGTTTGTAAGGCGTCAGCAAGGGTTGTGTTACTTTACGGTAGCGAAACATAGACGCTCAAGGTAGAAGACGTGAATCGTCTTCATGTATTTTATCGCCGATGTCTGCGTTCGATCGCTCATATCGGATGGCACCAACGAGTAAGCAACGAGGAGGTTAGGAAACGGATATTTGGTAGTGATTGTCAACCGAACTTTTTGTTCAATCCTTATATTTGCACAGACTAAGTCATATATTAAGAATGCCAGGTAGTCATCTGCCACACCGAGCACTCTTTGCCGACGTTGAAGCCGACTGGTGTAAAGTGTGCGGTGGAGAGGTGAAGTCGTTTACGAAGTTGGTCACCGTAGGTCGGGTTCTTCCCCCGGGCTCTAGACCTCACGAGTTACAGAGTCGATGGTTGGATACGTTAGTGAAGATGGCGACTAATTGGGCTTAGTGGCGTGAATGTTGTTGTTTGACGGGGTTCTCTGTAAAATGAATATATTCAGTGACGCTGGACGGTGGAAGCTTTAAGGAAGTTGTCTTGCCTTTGACGCCTTACTTTCACTTACAGCCCGGTTGTTTGTTTGAAAGGTCTAGACATCTTGATGCTGGTTGTTTGAATACAGATTTATTTGTTTTTACTTACGATCTACCTCTCCTTATTCTTTTTTTCTGTCTCCCTGCACAGGGTTTACTTTTTAATTGTTTGTGATATTTAGGCATAAGTGAGAACCACTGATGTTTTGTTATCTGTGATAATGATGATGATGATACGGACGAAACCATACTGCTTACTTCTTCGGACCATGCAGACTATGTTGAACCTCTCGAATAGTCTGGTCCATATGGTGTGCAATTTCCATCTTCAAACTTCAAGGTGTTACTAGGTAGAATTGGCTGACCCCAGTTTTGTTACCACGGGCAGGTTACTTGCGCCTGCTGATCAATTGGATAGTGTTGTCTGATGAACATGTGATATTGCTGGGTTATATATAATGATAGCGAAGGCCAGAGGAATATGAGCAAATGTTTATCGCTTATGGGTGGACCAAATGAGGTGTTTACATGCAAGTACGTTATTCACCTTAGAAATTTAGACCAATGGCGGAATACTGTTCGTCGTTTTTGACGTGTTCCTGAAAATAAATGAATCCGTTGAGCGTCTTATCTTCAGAAAAGTTATGTACCCCATCCATTACCTACACTAGGATAGCGTCGCTCCGGTAGTATACAACGGTTAGTTGTTGCGTACACTGTTCAGGTGAACTGAAGGATTTGCGTTGTTGTGTGACAAGGAGCTATGAGCATACACCAGGGCAACTTTTTAGTTGTGGCACTGCTACCTTTCAAATGAGGAAGAATGTTAGAAACGGTGCCCTCAGAAAAGAACACATCAGTCACCCAAAGATTCACCCTGATCGCTGGCGTATTATCCACTACAGTCGAAAAACTGTTCATATTCAGAAGCCCGATGAGACTTCGAATACGTCTAATGCGCATAACAGTAACCAGAATCAGACACTGGTGTCTTATTCACCATACGATCGAGCTAGGCAAGTTTCTCGCTGCCATATGAGTCAGAATCTTGAACTATTGGCCCCTGGTGGGATCACCTGTTGTTTGGTAGGTCAAAATTCTCAGACATACTCGGAGTGGAGTTCGTCGGGTTGACTTTCTTCTGGGCCATAAACGACCGGGAGTTATCGAAAGTTGTCATCCTCTTGATCATGACATTAATCAGCCATTATCACTTACTTCTTTTGGCCCCAAATTTTTTTGCCTTTCCTTTACGCTCGGGTACTAGTCGTTTTCTGTAACCAAGAGAACTGGTTAACATCGGCACTTTTGATGTCCACACTATGCAACACGTAAGTCAGCAAGCTGCTTTGGCGAGTACTCTCTCATACACGGAGCCTAATGGATGCTACGTCTCAGAGACATGGATCTATGATTCTAACATTATTAATAACTTAAGTGCGCCTCTAGATACCTGTCGGTTCATACGTTTCTCTTTTTGGTTTCGCTGAAGCCGGATCTCATTGTCAAGCTGCAGTATTAATTGTACCGAGTTCCAAGACAGAACAATGCCTGCTAGATTGGATCCAATTAAACAGTGGCCTGTGCGCTGTCAGAATCAATCTGTCGGTTAAAATCTGTTGGTTCATATCGGAAAAATGTTGTATATCTGTTATGCTGACATCCACTCCAGCTGACAGCTATGCAGATGCTACCAAGTGTGCTTTCCGCGGCTTCCTCACTGACTTTCTGAAGCAGACAAAACACCGACATACTAGTTGACGATATGAATGCCTAATCTAACCGTTTTTCTGCAGATGAGGAGCGGCTGAGTGGTATGTTTGGCCCCCAAGCCCAACGTACTAAGCAAGAAGAGTATGAGTAACGTTTATCGTTAGGTACTGATGAGCAAGTTGCTCAGTTCAAGTCCGGTGTGAAAACCTAACGCACACCAAGGACAGATCACAATGGCAAGGTAGGTTTGATATGAAAAAATATGCTCCAAAAGACCTGTGCAGTTACAACACCATTGGGTTTTTTCTTGTCAACAAACTTAATGAGCAAGCATCGTTCGATCTCACCTGTCTCGGAACATAACAGCGGCAACTGAAATCTTAAACATGGGCTGACTAAAACTTACACAAGGAATGCGAGTGTCACTTGGTTAAACAGTGGAAGTGACGAGACGAGTCTGGTAATTGCAGAAAGCTATGCCCTCTGATTCTCAGTCGTGCTGGCCATCAACTTGGTGTTATCGAGACCTCATTTGAAACAGGTCGCTCACTTATCACTGGCAAGTCGTGCCTACTTTTCGGGTGGGCCGAACGTTATAAAGAACAGTTCGACCGATCTATGCAGGCAACGAAACGTAAGTTGTCAGCCACTGCGTTTCAGAATGTCCTTCGTTAGAAATAGAAATGGCTCTGGAGCTTAAGTTATTGAGGTTTAACAAAATTCCTAGACCAGACCTCTCTCCTTCTGTGTCCAACGTTGGTGAAGAAGGGTTGATACCAGAATTACCGAAACTCTTTCGGACGGTTTGGGAAACCGAAGAAGTACCTCGTGGTTCGTGCTTATCTAGTGTTTTCATTTTCAGCATGTAGTCCCAAAGCCGATTTGACAGCTATAGAGACATCGGTCTATCTTCCGTTGCGTGTTATTTCACGTCGATTCACTAAATCCAAGAAGAGTCATATACATCGACAAACTAAATTCCGACCTGTTTGAGAGCGCGTTGTCCGTGTTTTCACTTTATGACGGACCTTGGATCATCGGTAATTACGAGCAGCCGACGATCGTGATCTTTCCAGACCTAAGGACTGCTCTTGAATCGCTTGCTCGTAACATTCTGTTGAACTGCCTTCTTCGCAAGGGAGTTCCAGGAAAATACCTGAATCTATTGAGATCACTGTATGCTTACTTTGCAAGCAGGATCAGGGTTTATGGACAATTGTTTTGGGCGTTCACTTCTAGTGGTGATCGTCAGGGGTGTCCGATTTATCCCTTCCTGTTCACTTTCGTCGTGGACGAAATTCTGGTGGGTGCGTTCTGGGAATCTAGTGAGGTTGGTATTGAGCTTCTTGCTGGCGCTAGGTTGGCTGACGTGAAGTATGCGGATGACATTGTCTTACTTAACCCTTCAGCCGAAGACATGCAGACCATGTTGAACAAAGTGAATGGTCGGGCTGGTTTATATGGAATGCGCTTCGTACCTTCAAAATGTGAAGCGCTTCTTCAAGTCTGAGACATTCTTATTCTTACCTTCTTCATTGTAGGCAATCCACTTGAAACTGTGGATACTCATATATTTGAGTACCACTATCTCGTCGGCTTGTGATATTGCTGATGAGATATCAGCGAGGATAGTAAATGTACGAGTTTCCTTTGTCAAACTGCATCTTCTGTGGCGTCGTAAAGACGTTCGGTTTTCGCTGAAAAGAAGAGTATATAATACTTGTGTACGTATCATTTTGCTCTGTGGTTCGGAAACGTGGCCTGTTCTCAGAAAGGATATCAACAGGCTTACCGTGTTTCACCATAGTTGTCTCCGTCAATTAGCTCACATTAAGTGGGCTGCTTGCGTGAACAATACGGCTGAACGAACGTTTGGTATGCAGAAGAATTTGCAATCGGGCGCTGCTATTTCATTTTGTGCGTTCAAAGGGAGTAGTTTTTATTATGATGATAGCAGCCAAGCAGATTTCAACTGTTAACCTCTTACCTGTTTTGTGGTTGAGAATTTCTTATCTTCGAATCGTCTTCAACAATTACCAGTAATGATGCGACGAACTCTGCTCGAGCATACATCGTGCAACACCAGCCTACTCCTATTGCATACAAATTCGCTGCTGGAACTGGTTGTTTCGTGCTAATGGGAGGGCTTACATCACGGTTGTTCGTTTGGTTTTACTCTACTAATAACACAAAAGGTACGCATATCTCTACTGTTCTTTCACTGTCATCTCCACTCGTTGGTCTATGCTAAGTGGGCTGATTGTTTGGGTAACGTAACGGTCCATATCCACTTTCGAGACCGAAAATAGAGGTATTAAAAATACAGTTTACGCTCACCGGTAATAAATTGATCATGAGTTGTGTTGAATCATCCGTTCAATCGTTTGACCCAAAGCCGAAACGGTGAAAAGATGTAGTTGCACCGTTTAATGGAAAAACGATTCAAAGCTAGCTCACAGGGACATTAAGAATATAGGGCGAAACGATTATCATACATGGCCGACAAGACGTAGAACAAATCAAATGAGATGATCATATTTGACAATCAGACGTAGTTCGAATCAAATGAAACGGTCGTATATGTCGGTCGGGACGTCACCACGAATCATGTTACAGTTGAGTTGACACACGGGCATTCGCTCACACAAACGGCAATCTGGTTAGCTCAGTGGAATAATATAGATTAGCCCACCCGAAACTGGATAGATCTGTCGATATGGCCTGTTTCATCTTAACCACGTTGTTAGGAGATGCATCTCCTAACAGGTTATGAAGAACTCAAAAGCCATGTATCCGTCTGGAGAGTGGACGACCATCTACATCGGTGACCGAAGGTACTTTCTGTCGCTGTCAGTAGCGGACGTGCATCGTTAAAGTTGTTCATTTTATCATTTTCCATGTTTTTTCGTGCTGTTTCGTTTTGTTGTCTATCGAGATCAACTGAATTCCCAATAATACTCCGTGTTAAAAATTTGTATGTATGTATTTCACGGCGACATACTACGATTGACGGTATTTATACGAGAGCAGTGCGATAAGACGCACGTATACATGTTGATTAAAAGCATTTTAAAACATCGTCATCGAACTGTTCGAATTTTATCATCATGGCAAAGATAGATCAAGGATCAGCTCAACCGCTGTGCGCAAAACAACGGAAAGCAATATCCGATTGTTTCTGATTACTCAGGTAATCGAACGTATTTCGGTAAGGGTTTTCCGACTATCAGCCCTCGAATGAGTGGTTCGATAAAGTCGATGTTGTTTTATTCATCTGTAACACAGATATTTCTGAATGCACGCTGTGGGTTCAGTTTCACCTAGACTTTTATGGAGATATCGCTCGTTGTGAAGTTGGGCCCCTACATATATATATATATATATATATATATATATATATATATATATAAGTTGTTCTGAAATTATGAACCCTTAATCGGTCTCCAGCATATTTCAACAGACAGCGTACAAATAATGTGGATTTATCGCCAGTCCATCTGCTGTAACAGTCGTGTCCATGCCTAGATCATTAGGCGTTTATCGTGTTCTACTGCTTAGGGTGAGCTTTGAGTTGTACTCCTGGCTCAGGGCGCGGTTATTGCATTTCATTCCCCCTGTATATTTCCCCTATGTAAACATCTTTGAAAGGATTGCGATTGTGAGAGGGCGACAAAATGTTTGCTTTACAAACTAATTCTTGAGCGTGAAAGTGGTTTAACAAGACGATGGGTAGTGCACTCGCAGCATATATGTATATACGTATATGTGTATATGTATCTATGCATATATACATGGTGTAGATGCATACATACACATCTGGAGCTCGTTACTTCTCAGCGTGCCCGGTTACTGGCATTTCTATTGTCATACTTTCTTTTGTGAAGCTCATTTCGTAACTTCCTTTGATTTCCACTTCATAGTGGCAGGAGTCGGATATTATTGACTTGGTACACGCTGTCGGTCGATTTCCGGGTGGTATTCCTGGTCGCTGGGAGCGTATCGCAGCTCAGCTCAACCGCAGCGTATCGGATGTCACAGCGAAAGCGAAGGAGTTGGGCGAGACTAAACTGAACAAGTTTTATTTAACTAGTATGTTATGTACTATTTTTGCTTATCTTACCATCGTTTTTAGACGCAACATTTTTTTGTGGAACTAGACTTGTCTGTGTTTTTTTTAAGGGACGAAGCACCTTTGTTGGTCTACTGAATTCGACAACTCCCATGTCTGTGATGACTAGTCGTGTACTTCGATTTTAGCTTATAATATATTTGGCACTGTTGTCTAACGCACTTCCGTATTGGCAACATTATTGACGAAGTAGTAACCAAAGTTATGATAATCAGAGTGAATCTTTTTAGTGCGCACCACAAAAAGAACGTACGAGGCATCCTTTCAACGTTAGTGGGATTGGCTGTTGTTTGACTTCATTATGTTGGCGTTGAACATCAATCCATACAAGTAGAAGGCAATCCTTAGTCTTCTGTCACTGATATGAGTGTTCTTCATTTTTGGTAGGGCACTTAAACCGTCAACACCGAATCATACGTAGGGTCCTTGAGCGAAAGCTTTGGTTGTCACAATTTGTTTCAAGCACCAATCGCCTAATGTTTTTATTTCAGTTTTCGTTCGCGTACCTAAAGGTCTGTGTTTGTTTGTTTACTCCTGTTGGTCACGTAATTTTACCGCTCGTAAAGGCCCATCACTATTTCATTAAGTAACGATTATTCCGTTATTAAGAGACTCGACCTTGACGCGCTATGACCGCCTAAGTCGATAACGTTTTGGGCTAAACTAGAGGACGATGCATCATCGACTGTTAGATTGACTGCCCTGTACCTGTTCATGTTGATGTTGTCGTAATAAACCGTTTTATCATTCGGTTAAGCGATCAACAACATAGTTGATTCACCTTACTAAAAGCTAGCCACAAAGCGACGTGCAACACAATAGTTATCGGTAAGAAAATATATAGTAAAAGTGTGGTAAAGTCTAATACGAGGCTTAACACAGGGATTCCATCTGAGAACCGCCTTCTCTTCAAGATTATTTTTCCGAGATCAACATTAAGGCGTTCTAATGTGATTCGAGAGAATCATGGTGTGCTGCATTTGATTCATCATGGTCCCGTACTTCACATGTCTGGTCGACACTGTGTGGTAGAAAACTAGCTGGATTAAGCCACTTCCCCCTAGATAATTGTTTTCAGTCAGACGCGAGTGGGATATTTTGTCTCTGTGCATCTCTTTCGCTAGCTTTTTTTTAGTTCCGATCAGGAATAATGTGATTGCTATAATACGGTGTTTCCGAATTTTTCTGTGGGCTTTGTGCTGAACAAAATAGTTTGACCCCATTTGTATTTAAAGGTCAAGTGGCTTCCGAAATCCCTGTGTTCGAAACAAATGAAAATGCAATTTGCGGGGAATCTGATGACGATGAAGACGAAAGGGAACATCGCACTGCTCCCCAATCGGAAGAACCCACAGCCCCATCCATCGGCCCCATGGATGATTCCGAAGAACACACAGAAATCGGTTAGCCGTTATTGACTACTTTGTTTGTAGACTTCACTCTGTCAACTGGCACGTCAAAGCTCACATTACTTTAGCAGGCATATTGACATTGATTGCATTCATAAAATGTTTTGGGTCACGTGCTTTTGTCATTGCAGCAACGTGAATGGATTCCGTTCACGTGCAACATAACCAGGAGAGGACATTATTTTTGTGTTTGTACGTCGTAAAATACATTTTGCTTCCGCTTGCCTAGTTTGACAAAGAAAGTCGTAAACAGTGTTACCCACTGTACCATAACAGGCTTGGTTGCAGTTTTATAAGTGATTACTACAGATTGTCATATTCATGAATTCAAATCCAAACCGCAAGACAGATTACACTGAGATGTCATTCATCTGCTGGCACGAAGTGGCTATCATTACCAGGGCAGTTAGAGGATAACAAGCAGTGTTGCCAAGATACGCCGAATAGGCTTGTGTTTTTTTTATGATCACCTCGGCACGTCGAAGTAGACGTTGATTGATGGTCGTATATAATGACCTTGACTCTAACCGTCTAGAGTCGATAGTGCGTTAATGGTGAGCGTTGTGTAGTTGATGAGACAGGCTACATGTTGACGGGGATGACAGTGATTGGCCTAAAATCGGTCAGTTACGTAGTTTAACGTTTGACCCAGCTCCGCGCATATTCATTGACTTTGATCTATAACTGGTGCCATTTTTGGTGACTGCATACTCACGTTACTACTGACAGATTGTGTGCGGGCACACACTGTTTGACCAGTTATGTTGGAATGCGGACAATTTTGCAAAAGGGCACCTAACTGGACAGAATTATAAACTCATTTGATGACTTTTTGAAGGTGATCCTCTATTACCTAGTTCACATCATTCCCTATGAGGTAGGAATTTAAATTCACCCTCTTTCTGGAAGCCGTTGTCTCTGGGCACATTCTACAAGTTATTCAGTCCATCTTCCAACTTGTCTGCAAGACAAATTCGTCTAGCGCACTCGAACAATACTCGGACTAGACCTCATATATAAGTGCTCGGCAGGAAGCCGTTACAATAGAAATACCGACTAGTCCACACGTTTTTAGGAAACGTTAACCATCGGACTGCACCATCATACCCGACAGTACGAATATCAAGAAACGGAAGAATGTCATCATGTTATTCCCCTGTAGCCATGAGAATATTGTTGTGCAAATTGTTCATCACATCTAGTGCGGTCAATTTTTGATGTTGGTTGACCATATGTTGTCCACGTATTTCTCATATAACGATAACTCACCCGAGTATCTGATGATTTGCCATCCAAACATAACGGCAAAAATATCGCCTGTAATTGGTCCAAAGGACTTTCCATGACTATGCCGTCTATTTGTTTACAAGCTTTGCTTTGAAACATGAAAATTGGGTTCGAGATACCAAACTATAAGTGCCGTTCTAACTTGCTCATGGACAAACCGTTATTTATGTCGTGTTCTTCAATAAGATTTAGTGAGCTGATTCTGGCAGTGGCGCATTTGTGGAAAGATATTCGATGTTTATGGAAGCACAGTGTTTCACTCCATTTTCATAGTAGGTTGACTGCTGTTTGGGCTATAGTTGGCAAAGGAATCACGAACCAGTTTCATGAATTTTGCCAGGCATTCGGCGAACTTGTGATGCGGCGATTTGATGATAGATACTATTGGTCTTTGATTCTTTAGAAAACCGTAAAGTTGAGACGTTTCATTTCCCGTCATTGTTACGGATCGAGGCTTAGTTTTGTTGGTGACTTTTTTCTTTCGGATTTTTCTATAGTTCCTTCTTTACTGCAGAGTTATCAAAGTTGTACACAGATCGAAACTTGGGTTGCTCATTGAGTACTGGGGACCTTTTGATTACATGTTCCTTTCGATTCCAAACTATCACTGCGAAACTTTTGTCCGCTTGGACGATGCTTTATGTTTATTCGACTTCAACGTTTTCAGTACCTGTATACTTCCTGCTTGATGGTGTTTTTCTAAATCTGCATTTGCTTTTTTGGAGTTTCTAAAGTCGCTTCAGGATCATAAACTCACCCAAGTGACTACTTAAACCAAGTCTATATTTTAATAGAATCGATTTTTCTTAGTGGTATACGTGATTTTTGTTCAAATAAAGGCGTCTTAATCTGTATATTTTCTAAGAGTCGATAACGATTCATACTGCATTTGGATGAATTCTTGACAAGGGTAGATTCGACTAACCTTCGTCATTCCATTGCATTGTGATTTGAATGTGATTCAAAATTTTCCCGCAAGAAGGATTCAGTGGGTTCACTTAATCGTTTAATCCCACGACGCGTCTCAGGTTGCGCGTTCTTTGTCAACGGTACTTCTGACGCTTTAGCCTGATGATGTAATTGTTGCCCCAAAGACTTGGACCGGTTGCTTGACCACTTCCTTATTACTCTATTTTGTTGTATTATGAACTATTTATCGTTTGTTTTGAAATATCCCCTTTTCTTAACTTCTGTTGTTCTTGTTGTCAGCCTCAGTAAGCATAGATGAACCGTATGTGAGCCGCAAAAGGTGGAAACAACAGAAGTTGGCCAGTACTAGAGAAGCACAGGAACAGCAAAAAGGGCGAAGTAATGAACTATGGGATGGGTGGACGCAAGCGGAACAAAAGCAGTTGGAGGTTGCTATTAAATCGATTGACAAGACCATTCCCGATCGATGGGACCGAATCGCCGAATGTGTTCCCACAAAAACCAAAGTGAGTAACCAGCATCGATACTTATGTTTAATCGTTACCTTCTCAGATTGGTTAACCTTCCAAACGTTGTCTAATTCTAGCCAGTTATCTTTACGTTTCGTTATCTGCTGATACACTGACAAAAATCATCATCATCATCATAGCATTTATGAGTCTGACCGGATGGTACCGTGGCTCGGGCCGCCGCTCACCTCAACAATGACCTAGCATATCCTAGAAGAATACGCCACTAAGAGATGTGATAACCAATAAAAGAAGACTAAGCGGAAGAACTAGAAATGATATGGATACAGGTACGCCAGTGACTGCCACACATCGCCATCTCTAATAAGGTCTCCAACCATCGGTTTGAGTGATCACGAGGACCCTATCCAGGGAGGCGATACCTATCCACTTTGCTCAGTGGAACAGTCAGGACGTTTAAATCCCGTGACCACCTTGTTGCTTGACCACCACGCGGTTTCACCCAACTGTTGATGATCTCAATATATAATGCCCAGTATGGTAAACGCTCAGTTGGCATACGGAGTACGTGATCCAACCAACGCAAGCTGTGCAACGTGATTATTTGACCAATGGATTGCATACCCCGAGCGTTCCGGATTACGCATCTTATGTACTGTTTCTGACGATGATAACCTCTACGTCGTTGAACGTAATGGCTGCGATATTTGATAACGTATTCAGTCAGAACCTAGGTAGATCACGAGGTCTCTGGCCTGAGATGGGAACATAGTGTGCAATTTCTAATTGGCTAATGGCTACTTTCATTTCATTATGTTAGGTCATCGCTTGACAGTCCTGTCGATTGACTCACTGATCTGGAACATAACAAATTGTTCAGGACGCGGTAAACGATAAGTCAAGTTTTCTTAATATATAACTTAGTCATCTAAACCTACACATTTTCAATGTTTTGTGAACTTTTTTGGTTCTTACCATCAAAAACTCCTTTCCCAAACTCATTGTTGTCCACCAACCGATGTCTCTGGACGCGTTCACTTGAGCGCAGACGTCGACGATAAAAACGTTTCCACGTCAAGCGTCTTCAGCTTGTAGTAATTACGTTACACTGCCATGAAGTAACACTGTTCTCACCGCAGGTTTATCAGCACTTTCCTCATGTTCAAGTGAATCATCATGGTAACACCAAAGTCAGTCTAAATTGAAGAACATTACCGTAAGTACGAACTCGAGTTTCACTTCCCACATTCGTATTTCGAAACACAGCTGCCCAACTACACGGACTGGCCAACAGTCCCCAGAACTGTATTGTCAATTTTGTGTTTAATGTTACTGTCACAGTCCTAAAGAAGGACTTGGCAGCCACAAAGCGCGCATCCCAGGGCACGCACCGTCTGTACATCCAAACGTAGTTGTAACGTGGACATAACCTGTTATATGACGCTTGAAAGTGCTTTTAACTATTCATGCGGATCCCCACATTGAGTAATCGTCTTTTTACTGTACATCGAATGCTATTCCATCGAACAAACATTAAACGTTGATATAAAATCATAACCCGTTCGGCGCTAAAAAAAGGTTTCCTTGCGGTTCAAATCAACGCAACAGATCGATGTCTACGTCAGCACATAGTGGAGTGGTAGTCTATACTGGCACCACCACGGAATAAGTGAGCTATTCAGTGGTATGAGAATAAAAAGCTTATCGATTTATAATCATTACCGGAAAACAGGTCAGCTCTTGACCGTGTCTCTCCGCATATCAATACACAATAAGCGAGGCACTGTTGACTTATTCTGTGTCCAGAAAAATATGACTCAACAATAGTTCTGTTGCAAAACGGATAAAGTCACGTGATTTTCGTTGGAAAGCTTTCATATGTAGTAGCCTATCGCTGTCATGCACATTTTTGAATATTCGTTAGCTTCACATAGCCGCCTTGTTGAAAGTAGACAATATATTAACTTCCGAATAGTGAGAAAAGATTCATTTCTATGGCTTATTCGCATGCTGACGATAGTGCGTAACCTAAACACGTTTTAAGCACAGCTAAAATAAATCATCCTGAGTTCTCAAGAAGGTAATGAATGGTGCACAGAACCTCGACCAGAATCATCCGCTTCAGGGAAATCCATCGCAAAGATCCACTGCCTTGATGGCTTCGGTGTATATCAAACACCCGGCGTAATATTCGCGTCTCTCAGCCAAACATGTTTCGGATCGTTCACCTGATCGGAGTGGAACCGCGTAAATGGACCATTTGGTTTTCAGCATCATGCTTCCACAAACCGTCAGCTGTGATTAGACTGATTTCATCCTTGGAGGTTAATGGAATGTGCAGATGAGGTCGATCTATGCTGTGAATCTGAGGTGAGCATTTGCGAGATCTTGCAAATACACGCTTTGCTTCTCAGTATTGCCAATATATTTTTTCACATCACGCAATGTTCACTGTCATTTGATGCTTGGCCTTGATGCTGTCAGACTGTTCAAACTTAAACATCACTGTTAGATAGCCGGGGCTCGAAAGTTATCAAGTGGGTTACATCATAATTAGTGTGCCGTAATGAACTAGCACGAGTGTTGACTTTAAACTGGTAAGTTATCCCGTCACCGTATCAACGAATAAAGCGGTTTAACTTTGGACATTTCGTCGTATCCGTATTTGTGATGCTTATCGTTTGCACAACTCTAGCATCATACAAACTGATGAGCTATCCAATGTTTACCAAACCACCTACGTTTATACCCACTTTTCTTGCGAGATTTTTTTATTTATTGTCTTTCCTTCAAATCTCTATTCATTTTCCGTACAGGCTGAAGTTATGCAACGAGTGAAACACTTGTCTTCCATTGTGAAATCCAAAACTAATCGTCCGTGATCTCGGGTTGACGACTGATGCTGTTCTGTTTCAGCTCGTGCAGCCCACCATGAATGCAATCATTGAAGAAGCTGTTGTGATAAAATATTTGGCGTTAGACATCCCTACGGTTTTTGTGCCATCTCTTCGGAGACTTTTGTTGTCTTCTCATATCCGTTGTTAACTGACATCCAGTCAAGACAATCCATGTGTGTAACTCCTTCCTTTCTGAACTTTCTCTCATTTCGGAGGAATTTAATCTTTATTTGCCCCGCCAGTCAGTGTTCCGGTATGAAGTTGTTTTTGGTCGACTTATTTAATCAAATCTGACTTGGTTAACGTGGTTCAGGTCTAAATATAATTAACGTTCAATCACACCCATCACATTTGCCCCCCCCCCTTTTACTGCCGTCATATGATGATGAAGCTTGCAGGCTGTGTTGGTCCGAAGGACTCTGTTGGTTACGGCTTCGATCCCTTTAGGTATAACTGTCAGACAGGCCAAAGAAGGACGGCCGGACGGAAGGAGGTTATATTCATAGCACTGTATGCCGCACTACTAATTACGTAGAAGTTCTGAGGTCATGGAACACGATAAATTGAATGTATGTCAGAACTGCCTTTATAGTTACAACACCGCTGTCTGTCAAATGAAAAAGAGGACTAAAAAGGTGCTCCAGACAAAGAACATTCCGATCACCCAGCTTCTAACGGTCACCACTTTGTATGAGCGTGATGTGGTTATGGTTGCGTCTGGTGCACACACCAGTAATCGGAATGGAAATGTCACTGTCATTTTTATTGCACTCTCGAGCTGTGCTAGCCCCACACTGCCAGATGAGTGAGACTTTTGATACATTGTCTCCTGGTAAGGTCAGGCTGTTGAGCTAGAGACTCCGAGTGAGGTCTCTCAAGTCAATCTCCTTCGTGGCATGAACGACCGAGAACTACCTGAGGTTATCGTTGCCCAGACACACTACACTCATTTTCAGTTTCCACTTGACGCCAGGACGATCACAGTGCACGGTCGTTCGTGTGCCCTTGGACATGCTGCTTCATTCATACAGACAAGGAAGACACTGTTTGCTTGTGATGTCTGCTTATGCACCGAAGGACAAGGGTTCGGGTGTTGTGAAAAACGCCTTTCACGATGCCCTATCTGATTTTCTTCAGCAAGTCAAACAGTCGTACATCATTTTGCTTGCTGGTGATGGGAACTCACAGTCTGATCGCTTTACTCCAGAGGAGAAGCGATTAGATAATTTTTTCCGTGTCTGAGTGCGACGAACCGTCAATGCGCATTTCGCCCGTTGGGCCACGCATTGCAGCGCAGACGACAGCAGTGTGTCACGTGGCAACCACTGTATACAACCTAACCTTAGATACACATTGGCTACAGTGCCGTTAGCTATCGCTGACACTATTACACTAAAGATTGTCGTTACTTTTTGAGTAGCCACCTTGACTCTGATCATGTCTTTTTTCACCCATGCTTTGTTTCATCGTTTTCTCTGGAATCATCTATTCACAACTAGAAGGTATCCACCAGGATAATGAGCGCCGAAGATAGACGAAACGTTTGCCGAACAGTAATGGCAGTCAAACCGTGCTGCCCATAACGGTGGAGTGACCTGACAAAGGACCGGACAGAAATCCTAATAACTATGCGCACCCACTGTGAAGAGATGCGTTCCAAAGATGTGACAAAAGTGAATTTCTGCTGATTCGATAGAACACATGACCAAACGTCGATCGGTCTCCCTGATTCCGACTGCGACAAAAGCCATCGTGAACTGAAACGTAGATTTTGGTAATGTATGTGTAGGGACTGTAAGGATTATTTGATTGAGCGGGCCAAGCAGATAGAAAAAGCAATTTATCAGTGAATTTTCTTGCCTGACTCGTAATCGTGTTTGTCGTCAATATGGTGTTAAGTAGACTATATTTAAAAGTGGGGTCATGGATTTACGGCTTGTCATAGTGACTTCACAGGTAAGCCGAGCCCCTTGCGGAACAGTTTAGCTGGCCTGAACGAGCTCGTCCAGCTATGTACTATAGAGGTAATGTGCTTAGTTATGGCATTTGATGTGATTCTCCGTGGGAATCGGAGGTGGCTTTGTAGCTTAGATTGTTGAATTGTAATGTCTGTAGGTTTGGACCATTTTTTCTCTTTCCGTTTTCAAACGCAGTGTTGTGGGATTATTGTTTGAACTGATCGCAATTCTGTGTTTTTTATGGGAGACTGAAGGTACGTCTGATGATTGGTGCTTATCAACGGTCATTCGATGTTCGAGGAAGGTTTGGGAATATTACGAGATTCTCAGAGAAGTGTCAAGTCTACGTCTGGTGCATCCTGGGTGCGTTGTTTAGTGATGGAAGGCAGAGGTTATCGGCTTTATTGGCTTTCTCGCTGTGTATCTGGAATGTGAAATAGATAAGGCGTTATATGACCTCTTTCTTCCAGCGTTTTATGATATACTTATCTAGGAAGCGCTTGAGGATCACGTCGTTATGTGGCTGGTCCACCTGCGGCGTACTCCAGCCTCTAACGGTTGGTCGTATTCCTGTTTGGAACAAAAATTAGACGAGAAAAGTAAACAAAAGTCTTCTCTAGACACTACCTACGGACCGATGGTATGTTGCTTTTTGAGGGGGGTCAGACGCCAACAACCGTAGGTCTCATTCAGTGCGTTAACAAGTACCCACCGACATGATATGCCACATGTTAACTGCATGGAAGAATATTTCTGTGAGTTTTAAGGCAGCCTAAATTGAGCTGTCCATTTGGATACCGTATTGCAGTATTTCGTTATCCTCATCGGACAGGTGGTCCTCCATGCCATCATCAAAGACGAGGGCATTGCTTGCAACTGGTTTAGCAGTTCGTTGAAGAAAATACAAATAACAAGAGCCCAAACACTCATTCTTGTGGAACAATACTAGGGGGCAATCAGCCACTCTGCTAAGCGTTGATTCTGACAGCGAATGACTTACCGTGAAGGTAGCTCACCATCCAGCCTACTATAGGCGAGCTGACGTCATACGTTTTTAACTTGGTAAGCAAGTGATTACTAGGAACTCTGTCGAAAGGATTGTTGAAGTCAAGAAATCAGTAGTGAAGGTTCGAGGGGTTAAGTTTTTTCAAAATTGAACACCACCCACACTTGGTCGCAGCCTTCCCATTCAGACAAGCTTCTCAGCCAACCCATTCCGAAAGGAAGCGCTAGACTTGAATTTCGCTCTTATTAGAGCTCATCAGTGGTGCATATCCTTGTCCGGATCGGAGTTTGCACTTTGACCCTGGTGCTTGTGAGACTAGCGTGTTAACTACAACGGCAGCAACCTCACAATAGCCGTGACCGAACAATCAAATCCAAACGCTCAACCACAACTTGTATGAATGGTGTTCACATCACCCGATCATTTCAAAAGAACGAACAGAATCACTATTCTGTCCAATTGATAACTCCGTGTTCAGGACTTCTCGGTTAGGTTGAAGTTACTGTCTTCGTTGAACAAACTGGGCATAGTTTGAATCACTGGTGAAAGTTCGGGGGTTATCTGGATGTGAAAGCTGCGATAAAGTGTGGGTGGTGTTCAATTTTGAAATAAAGAAACACAACGTCCGTAATCTTGTCTTCAGCTCTCGCTTCGACTCATGAGACGGTCCAAGTGCTCCTGAAGACGACGAGCCACCAGGCATTCCATTACTTTACCAACCACATCAGTTAAAATTACCGACTGGTGGTTGACAGCCTCCGACCGTCTTCCTCTGTTGCACTTAGGCGCAATCACTACTCGTTTCCACTCATCTGGTAGTATGCTTTTTTTCCAGGAACTGCTGAAACATGTGCATCGGGGGTGCGGATAATTCCACCACTAGTTCACGTAGCAACAAGGGGTATATGTTGTGCGAGTCGGGAGATGTGTGTTGGCATCGAGCATCCTCAGCTCGCGTTCCACTTCAACAATGAGCAGTGTTTCGACAAGGCCTGACCAAGCATCGTCGAGCAAATCAGACTGCGTGATATTCTGGGAATATACCGAGGCGTTTTACTGAGCCATTAGTTGAGCTTTGTCCGAGTTCTTGAAAACTTCGTTTTCATGCTGATCCGTCAGTTAAAGGATTCCCACCTTGGTTCCGCGCATCGTCGGATATACACCCACCGTCTCTTTCGTGCTGTTGCCGATTCCGCGACCAGCTTTTACTCATACTGTTGACGCTTTCCCAGCCTTATGGTATTACATTTGTTCCATGTTCACTGTCACGCATGATAGGAACCATGATCAGCCCGGTAGTTCATCCACTGACGGTATCTGCGCCTGGGGACTTCACGCAACTCGATATAAAGCCAACCAGGTCCGTTAGCATGAAGACGATTATGAAACATCGATGTAAACCGTTCTACGAGAACCAGAAAGTCGTCTGCTATTTTGTGCCAGTGCGTGTCAACCGTGGTTGTGCTATAACCCTATTCAAGAATGCGCGCGACTCCCTCCATTTTTTTCAAATGGGGTTTTTCACATATTCCCCGGATCCGACTCGGTGTTGCTTGCAATTCACCATATATCCAGCAGCGCATGGTCACTCTTTTCTATTGCGGGCAAAATATCTACGCTAGTGATGTCGGAATCTAGTGCGGAGAACGCCAGATTCAACCTGGATTGGCATCCAGTCTGAAACCGCGTGTGACACCACATGTTAGCATAAGCACAGCTCGTTAACGACTCGTCGAAGCAGTGACTCGGAAAAACCGTCCGTACCACTATTGTAGGTTTGTATTCCCCAGTTGATATTAAATGTGTTGAAATTTCCCATGATTGGACAGTGGTTGGCTGATCCAAAAATCCTTAGATCGTCTGTAAATGCTCCGAGAGAGCTGTTTATGACACTTAACATGGCGGAGCTGTTCTGTGTAAACTTCGCTTTGCACCACAGTCTCTCATGGACACCGTCAAAATCAGCTCTGACTAGGACTAGAGTAGCCGGGATGTTATCACGGATGGGACAATTTACGTCTCCTGCCTGCCGTTCACTAACACTGGAGCGGTTCAAGCGAAAGAGGGTGTATCCACCAAAGATACTTCGACGTTCAACACTTCCTCTGACAACCGCGTTTCTGCAAGAGCCAGGATTGCGGGATTATAAGCTCAACCCCTCCCCCTGCGCCTTGTTCATCTTGTTTAAAAGACCCAAACATTAGAGTATGCCACTGTCGCCCGGACTGAGCTTGGTTCAATCTCTCTGGAAGGTGTTAATGGAATATCTATTTCTTTTGTTTAAAGGGAACAAATGGTTTCCAACGGACCTGATGCCTAACAAGATTTAGTGGTCGATAACACGATATCATAGCAGTGGACGCATAAGACCCGTAGCCCGAGTAGGGTCATAGAATACGTGATAACACATGTCTTATCGATTTGATGACTTGTACAGACGGCCGAAACGATCCAGAATTGTGGCCAATAAAATGCAGGGCAAGCAGTTTAACAAAATAAGTCACGGCTAATCAGATAGCGGCCAAACAAACCAATTGATTCGACATTGCATATGCAACATCCCTGACATTCTTAGCCGAAATGATAAGTCTTAAGTTGATATCGGTCTACTGGTTTCAGCACGCATTGCGACAGTCGGAGCTCCGCCGGCGTATTCGTAGCTATTCCTTGCGTCGAAACAGATTGCTCTGGATCCGCCTGCTTGTCAACCTGTTCGGCTGAAGGGCTTCCGTGGTGCGAGGCTGGACGATCTAAATGTCGAAGCACAGCGAAGCCGTCAGTCAACTGTAAGTCAGAATTATTTCCCGTAGAGGTAATGGCGGTAACGGGCTGCCAACTTGCCTTGTGACGTAACCTGGTATAGACTGGATCAGTTTCCTTCACGTATAATTCTCTCCTGTCATTTGTTGGTGCACATATCTTCTGTTTTGTTTTTATGTGGCCGCGAAGATTGGGGAAAAGTAAATGTAATTTTGTTCGTACCTTTCAGGCAAACGTCAGCTCCGCAGACGGTATCACTGTCGACTCAATCGGAGTTGTTCCGTTTGTGAATAAAAACCGATCCAGTTTTGTTCGTACCATTCCAAAACGTTGTTTGAGAAGGCTTTGTTTGACGTCCCAAACTGCACGTTTAGCTAGACTGTTTGACGTAGAGTGATAGATGCAGAATCTAAGTATTGTACACCACTGTTAAACAGAAATTATTGAAATGCTTGATTAATGAAAGGAGCTCCGCTGTCAATACGGATTATCTCGGATGTTCCGAATATCACAAACAGAGATCAAATTTTGGTTATCGTAGACTGTGTTTCAGCATATGTTACGGGATAGACATTGATTCAAGCACCAATTACAAGCAAATACATCAGATCATTAATCGGGTCAAAGTAATCCACATTTAGTCTCACCGGCCATTTCCAAGTGTGTTTTGGTCCGGGAGGATTAGTTCGTTCGTGTTTCTGGTCTACTTCACATAACTTTAAAAATCGTTCGCTACTTAAATCAATATTCGATCACTGGAACTAACTCTTCGCAACAGCCTTCATACCTGTTACTCCAGAATGGGCATCGTGCAGTTCTTCGAAGATCTGTCGCAGCTTGTGTGGCGTGACTATTTAAGTCCTAGAAAATACAACCCTCATGTAAACTTAATTCAACCGTCCGAACTATGAATGATTCTAGTTGTCAGAAAATGTTTAATTTTTGATAGTACTGGATTTTGATCCGTCAACCGCCTTATCTGCTCACTCCGAATAGGCGTTGTGTCCAAGTGTTGCATGAGGTTGACCACTTCGTGTGGTTTGCTCGTTGTTGTAGTTGGGCTGGTTAGAAGAAGACGACTCAAAGCTTCAGCTGTAGTGTTGCTGAGTCCATTGACGTAACGAAGTTTGTAGCGGTAGGCGCTTAGAAACAATACCTACCTTTGCATTTTCGGTGAATTCCTTTCTCCGGTTAATGCTAACAACTGCTTGTGGTCCGTATAGATTTCAAAGTATCGCCCTCACACGTAACGATAAAAATGTTTGACCCCGAATATTACAGCAAAAACCCCTGTTCAGCTGGGAAAAGTTTTTTCCAGATAGTTGCAAAGTTCACGAGACAAAGGCAGATGGTCTGAGAGAACAGTTTTTCATTTGGATGCAGAGTACTCCGTCAATCCCCTTTATCGGGATGCATCGCACCGCAATATTAGTGGTTTGCGTGAATCGTGTTGGATGGGGTATAAAGAAAAGCTCAACTGCTATTTTGCATCAATGAATGCCTGACGCCACATCAAACCCCACACCCAGGGTGAATTTTTGTGTGTTGCGGGAGTATGTGGCAGCAAGTGGCCGTAATGTGACAATATTCCCAAAAATGATCGGAGCTGAGCCCCGTTCCTAGGTTCCAATGCATCGAGAATGGGTTGCACTTTATCATCCGACATGTGCAAACAGCTTTTGTTGAGTCGCTATCCGGGATAACGAACGACGTCAGCGAAAAGTCCACACTTCGATCTCTTCAGCTTTAATCCGACTTCCTAAAGACGGTCAGAAACCATGACTAGTGCATGCAATTGTTCGGATACTGTGGGCCCAAAGATAAGGACGTCATCTAAATATGCATAAGTGAAGGGAACACTTTTTACTAAGTTGTCTGTAATCTTTTGAAGAAGTGCCTGGGTTGGATTGACGCCAAAGGTAAACCGTGTGTATTGAAAAAGCCCATGTAAGTAACAATTTTCGATTTTTGTAAATCTTTCGCCATTAGCAAGTGTCGCGTACAGGCCCCCCATTCAGGGCAGGAAATATTTGTCCAGTATTAAAAAAAACGGTTCACGGTTAGTTTATAATCGCCGTAGATCCGCGCCGATCCATCTGTTCTGACAACGGGAACGTTTGGGGTTCCCCGTTGGCAATGCTGTACAGACATAATTATACCTTCCTTTTGTAGCCGAGTCATCTCCTCTTCGACTTTTGACCTTAATGAATGAAGCCAAGTTCGCGCTTTGAAGAACCGAGGTGAGAAGTTGACATTCAGTTTAATGTTAGTCTGGAATCCATTCAGTTTGCCAAGTTTTTCCTCAAACACACCGTAGTATTTGGACAGAATACATTCAAGTTTCAGCTGTGGTATAATAGTATCTAGCACACCTGGCAGACATTTGATGTAATTCTGTCCCAGTGGGTTAAGGCAATCCTGAGCCACTCCTTACACGGGCAAAATTTGCATTTCACCGCTATATTATACTCGGACAATGTACTTTTCTAGTACATAAATCGGCTGTCTGTTATATGCGCAAGGTCGACTGAGACGCGGAACGTTTTGACACTTGATCGTTACGGACGCTCCAGTATCAATTTCAATACGAACAGAGTACTACACAATTTTCAACTGCACAGAATAGGGCAGTGATCGGCATTTGTACTCATAACGGTGTTAAACATGGAGTCGCCTTCAGTGAGACCGTCGATGGATTTTACTAGCGATTGAGATTTTGGTTGTCGGTAGGCCTTATTGTGATACACACGAGCCATATTTCTGATTTTTTCACACGCGCGACAAACTCAGCTTGTGGCGGTATTCATTGCTCGAGAAGTGCTAGCTTCCGTATCGATATCACGTAAATGACCTGTTTCGGAATTTCTGTGATCCATTAGTTGATTTGGAACTAGCCTGAACAGCATCCGTGTTCGTTTGCTGTGAAAACGCGGCCAAACGGTTAGTAGTGTTTTCCCCGCGCAAGCCTTCACCCAAATCAAAGCAGATTCATCTCCTGACAATAATCTTTCACGTGTTTGCTCGCTCTGAGTACCCGAAATCGAACAATGTAGAGTCATTTCGTTTCCGAATTAGATAAGAGGAATCTCGTGTAGTGAGTATGAGCGATCGTAATATAATAATCACACCACTGCTATTCAGTGGTAAGACGAGAGTACATAATTTGACATCGAAGTAGCCGCAGAAAAAAGGCAGGAAGAAAAATCGGAGTGTAGCATCGCCCAAAATGGTCCTTGCCACGTAAAAGAACTGAGCACTGGCGTCTGTGGAAACCGAGACGGCCAGGGGCCGAATACCGCGCGCAAATGAGTGGTTTTGTTTCTGGTCCTGTTTAAACGCATAACCCATGTGTTGCTTTCTCGAATAAATAATCCTTGTGCCATCCGCGTTCTTGGCTCACAACACTCGCTGTAATCGCAGTCAGGCGTAGCTGGTTGAATGTGTACGATGAAATCATCCACACTCACCTGGAACCTGATGCCACTTCGTGAAGCATTATCTCGCAGTGTAAGTACATTGGCGTGCTTCCCACCAATCAACACATTCAGGGCGCCAGTAATGTTTTCTTTACTGCCGTTACGTAGTGCATCAGAATGTCGTTGGAGTTCCTCACCGGCAAATTGTGACAGTAATTTAATTTTGTCTCCAAATAAAACGGAATTTTGGAGCAACACAGGCACCAATTTCAAATAATCCATGAAGGTAATGACGGTATTTCATATACAGTGCACCAAAACTGTGTAGATAAGTGTAATAGAACAGACATTTATCCTCTTCGCCAAATAATAAGATTTAGTGATCGATAACACAATCTCACAGCAGCAGACGCACAAGCCCCGTAATCCCAGTAGGGACACATAACACGTGGTAACGCACTACGTCCTATTGATCTGATGACATGTACAGACGGCTGAAACGACCCAGAGTTGCGGCCAATAGAATACAAAACAAGTGAATTGTCAATGTCAATCACAGCCAATCAGACAGTTGCCAAATAAAGTAATGGTTTCGCACTGCATATTTAAACGGGGCAGTCTGTGTTTGATCTGGAAATCCCGGGTGAACGAATCACACCCCGCACTAGACTCTTCTATCATGCGAGTCTTCAAGACCGCCTTCACACGTTCACTGTCATTTAGGGCCAAATTTCTCGCTATGCGCACGTCCGCGCAATGTGATTTTGACGGCCGTCGCAGAAGTATACGAGTATCTGATGCAATCCATAGAACAACTTCAAGCGGCCTCTGGGGCGCATTTATATCCTCTGCTCCCGGTCAAGGCGGAACACTGCTCTGACACTAACTGTTGCAACTACAGATTTTCCTCCAATTATGAGCAGCTTAATTAACAAATCACGAAAGGCTGCCATATCATGGTCTAAACCGTGACTGAGACTACTATGTAACAAATTCAGAAAGGTTGAATGCAATCACACACGGATCACGTGGTTGGTGAATTCTTCTAGATCTCAGCCGAGCCTCCTCTCACTGAGCGTCTGCCGGTGCATACGTGACCACTTGGAACAAGACCAGCTTCCATGCATTCGGTTCTCGAGGTGGGCGCAACTGTCGTTGATTTCATCTTCCTTTGGCGTTTAACCTCGGTTTTCTTTTCACCTCGTGCAGACGGGTTCTCCAAGATTCTTGCAACCACATCAACGTGTGTCGGTTTATTAAATACAGGGGCACCCTCCCGTGACACAGAACCTACTGATAAGCTGTACGGCTTCGGATACAACAGAACATTCATTTCGTTCTCAAATAATGACTTTTGAGGAAAACTCAATCGGATATTCAGGGGACAAAATTTCAACCAGATAGAATGACTCCTCTTGAGGCAATTGTATAGTTCGGCAGTGACTAATTCGCACAGGTAGGATGTAACCATTCGTCGCGGATGTCGCACTGTAAAGCCTGAGTTCGTCTCCCGAGATTCTCACATTTCAAGCAAGGCGAGGGCTCTTTCGCAGGACCAAACGTCGTATCCCGATAACCTAAAGGGATATTCACTATCAGTCGACACAGATTTTACCCAATTAGACGAAAGAGTAAATATGGAGTGAGCTCCTCTGACGTTTTTAATCTCGAAAATTCGAATATCTACACTCCACAGCACAAATTCAGTCCACGTGCGATACTTTTTAGTGGTGGCTTCTGAAGCACAGAGAAAACGACATAAAAGAACGGAAGGCTTTTGGCTTGGTTGAGGTTGTGCGGTTACTGACTCTCCGGCACTCTTTTTCAGCCAACGGTTTTGGTATTGTTGCTTCCAAAGACTTTTTCTAGACTATCTGACGTATTGTATGAATATGTGCATCGCATGGGTCTGTGGATTATACGAATTTGTCGAAATCGTAAGCAGTCTTGGTGCACACGTGAATATGCATCGTTTTCAACCAGCCTAGTGTGTTGGTCAGGCCACCGAAACCTACGAATGTGTTCACAAATAACGCTCATTGTAGATTTTATATTCAGACCGAAAGGGATCTGACGTTAAAGTGAAATATTTACAAAGCATCCTTTCTTGCACAATCTACCGATGGCAGTATCATGTCACCAGTCTTTTTGGAACCTCTCATCGTTATTCACCACGTTTTCGGTGCGTGTTTGAGGCCACGGCCGTCTGTGTAATCATTCAGCAGGATTCTGTTGATTAAACGGTCGAAGATAGGGACCTAAATGTCGTTGATGACTGCTGAGTTCGTGAAAATAGGAGTACATGGTGAGAAGTTTACTGCTAGGCCGTTCTTCGAACAGCCACCCTTTTAGTCACTCACTAGGTTACATATCTAACTAGTGAGTAGTAGAGGATTTCGCTTTTATGTAAGTTGAACACCTGACTGATTGCAGACGCCGTAACCCCACACACGTTTCCGTCGTCCCTTTTTGAAAAAAAAAACAACATTATACTCGGCTTTTGTTCTTGTTAGAGTTCGTCACTAATGCTTACTCTTGTCAAGGCCGGAATTAGAATCCGGACCAGACCTTCATGATACAACCGCTCGGGTCACTGTGCGAGACCTCACGTTAAGCACGACTGAAATGTCGTGTGAGTGATGTTTAACTACGGAAGCCATACCAGGAAATCCCCGTTACATACTCTCATCTATGCCCGACGAGGCGCTATCGACGCGGTCCCAAAAGACATTTTCGGTTGATCGCAACAGGTTTATGTGCACTCAACAGGTTTTTCCTTACAGTCTGGGTTAGCTACTTATCTACGAATGGACAATATCGCTGGTAGGTAAGTGTGTATGCTTGACGCCCAATCACTATTTGACAAAATGGTTAACTAGAACGGAGTCTTATCTCAACGAGCATCGTCAGCTCACCACAAATCGTATACTTTTACGTTGTCTATTTAATGAAACTGTGCTGTACTAGTCAAGTTTACATGATTATGATCAACGAGAAGACAAAGTGGACTTAGTTGTGCTGTATAAATGATCTGCCGATCGAGGACTTCACAACAATCTGAAATTCAATGCAACATGACCACGAACATTGTCACTGTCTACCTTGTTTGGACGTGTTGCTAACCTCTCGGTTGGACAGCTTTGAAGAGTGTTCCATTCACCGGAAAGCGACATTGTCTGAACAATATATGTGTATCGAAAGTTTTTCTTTTTCAAACATGGCACACTTCCTGGTTCGCGTTAGATGTCGGATGAGCAATCCTAAGTGAAAGTACGTAATTCGACTTCCACGCAGGTGTAGGTTTACTGGAAGGATGGTAGACATGCTTCGAAAGAGGTTGGTCGATTTGAAGACGAACCCGACTGGGACACGAGGCGCCAACTGTCAAACCGTTCGTTGGTTTAACCGCTTCGTGTAATATTTTCCTGATTGAAAAACTATGCTTATCAAAACCGACCACAACGATCACTACTAGTGACAAAAGCTCAAAACTGCGCACGAAGGTCAGTGACTAGCTGTGAGGTTACTACAGCGATCATGTTTCAATCAAATATCGAACGTATCTTGACATATGCGCCATAGAGCGAACACACGCCCCTCTAAACTACACTATCGGATTGTTATTTGAACTCTCGGTTCTGTAGCTGGATCAGGTGAATTTAATCACCATCACCAGCTTGTGTGACCTAAACGACCTAATGCGTGTCTCGCCTTCACCAAACCCACTGAATTTGTTGAATGTCAATCTGCGGTAACTGTGATCCGTATGGTGTGTTCAGTCAAGTTGTTCAACTTTTTTGCTAAAATACAATTCCGATCTGTGTCGTCGTATTATCATACTGCGCAGAATGTAGCACCGAGTTCATGCTATTTCAGTACAACTCGTTATCCAGTCCAGGAATACAATTGGCGTCGCAAAAATCAATAAGTTAGTCATGGACCATTACACTTGAAAAGATTTGAGTATTTATGAGAAACCGAATATAACATGGGGTGCTTCGAAACCTCGTCTCGCCAGAAAAAATAGTCCACTTCCACACGTGCGCTTTTGGAAAATATAACATTCCCGAAATTTCCTGCTGTTCTTCCGTGATAAATTCAAAAGACTATTGCTGAACATGTACAGGTGATCGATTTTAAGATGAAGAGAAGACGAAACCGCTTGTTACGAGGCGCACAAAAAAACTGAGGTGTGATTCCGTCCCTCCACTTTGAGACGGGCAGCTGGATGTGATCTCGTCGACCAATCGCAAACAAAACGTCGAGGTCGTCCAGTCACCATAACTACGCTTTCTGATCTACGATGAAAATTACTGTTCCTACCAAACTGTACGTTTCGGTCTGCAAGAGTTCGGTGTGACCTGCATCAAGGTAGACGTAACGGATTAGCCGGTAATGTTGTACAACGGTGCTTACTATAAGCGTACTTCAAACCAACTACAACAGTAACTTAAAAAGGTGACGGAATCTGAGTAAACAAAATAATTGGATCCCCTGTAACAGAAATTTCAAATGTTCATAGAACACTTGTAAACTTCGTGGTTACAAGCAAAACCCGGCCTACCTTTGTTACGTTGGACGTCACAGGTGCGGTAAAGCTGGGCATTTTCAAGCAGTGTCAAAACTGGAAAACCTGTTTTGTACAGTCCGTTATTGCATCGCAATATTTTTGCCGCTATTTTCCGATATATATGCTTCAACTGGAGTTGCTGCTTTAAAAGCCTAATCAAGGACGCTGGAAGTTTTATGGCGACGGATTACGGTGAGCATTCAAAGCCGTTTCGTCGTAACTGAATGACTATTTTTGTAGTGGTGCTGGAAATTCATTGAATACTGAGTTCACGTATATTCTTGTTCTCGGGCGATCAGTTTGACGATGATTTTTGGTCATCAATTCCGGTCCATCTACCATTGGATTAAAAAGTGTTTTGCGCTGCTCCTTAATGCGTCTCAGTTTGAACTGCGTGGCTTACCGCTCCGATGTTCTCAGGACTACGGATGAATATGCATCAAACCTAGATGACGACGATGTACCCTTTTTCCCTTAATTACCCATCACTTCGCTAAGTTTAAGTGAAATGTTTGATGGAGCCCTACAGCAGTTTACAGGCAATGTCACCCAGTGGTACTCCTACAGAACCCAAATTTGATGGTTATAATCTGTTCATTCGCAAATGATTTGCGACATTACGGTTGAACGGGGTATATAACATCGACTTCATGTTCCTCAAAACTTGGACTTGAAGACGAATTCATATACTTCGTTCGATGATGAAGCCAGTGCACTTCGTTGCAGATGTTCGTCCTTGAGCCTAGTTGCTTTCCCCGCTATCTTGTGATGTCATGAACTCAACTGCTGCAGTGGAGATAAGCGATCGTATTATACTACTCGTACCGCGGCCATTCAGTAGTAGGACCAGAGTATATATTTTGACATCGTACAAGCCACAAGAAAAATGCAGGAAGGATCATCAAAGTGCAGCATCGCCCAAAATGGTCCCTGCTATTTAATGGAACTGAGCGTTGACGTCTGTGGCAACCGAGACGGTCTGAGGCTGAATATCGCGTGCAAATGAGTGGTTCTGTATCTGGTCTTGTTTAAATGCTTAACCTATTTATTGTTTTGTCGAAAATACCCTTGTGCCATCCGTGTTCTTGGATCACAACACTGCCACTCATTGAGGAGTCATCCTTTCAGGGATGACTTTTCTGTATGTTTGGGCGTAGTACATTCATGATGGTCACAAGTACCTTTCCTGAACAACTTTGTGCGCACACTGTTGCAGAGTACTCTTCAATTTATTCAAGCCCAGGTTAACCACGCAACTTCCGCTTTAAGATATCTCGACATTACGTTCGTATTCACCCATAGCACTTCTCCGTTTACGTTTAGGATAATCCTAAAGATTCGTTTTTCTTTTGTATTTCCAGAGTAGAAAAACTAAACGCACCAAATTATCGCAGCGGGGCAGGAAGTGGAGACGAGTGTATCGCACTAAAGTTCCGGAACTGATGGCTTACACCGATGGATGCCTGCAGTACACAAGTGAGGCGGAATGAGAGTGCATGCACTATCACACTTCTATCTAGGTCTCCAATGCGTTCCGGCTACCATGGTCTATTGGTGCTTGCCGACATTACTCGGTGTAGCTTCTGTGGTACTGGTAATCCGGTATCATAGTTCCGCCTCGTGACGATCCACGTGTCGCTTTGAAGATATGAGACAAAACTGGGGAACATCTACGATCATCCAAAAGTGACATCGAACCACAGTAAATTGATCTCGGGAAATTTCAGACTGGACAGGGCGTAGTCGACGAAAATAGTTTCGTCCAAATCCCAGTATGCTTGCTTGCCCCTAGTTGCGTACATCTGGGTATTTTTCGGAATGTAACTGATGAAGCGAACTTTTAAAAATTCGTGAATTAATGGACATGACGGACCATCTATAGGTATTCTAAGACTCGTAACCACCAGCGTCATTCTACAATCGTATTGTCCAATTTTAAATCAGCCGTAATTAGTCGCGTTCTACCGTAGAGCTCTTCTACAGGAGGGTGGTTTCCTGTATTGTTCGTTTCTAAACAACTCAATACTGCTGAATGTGACTATGCTTGAACTCAAAAGGAAGCATTAACAAATAGTTTGGCTATCATGAGTATTTATTCCCTAATGTCACTGATCAGGAACCTTCGAAATTCAACTGTAACCCTCACTGACCTTTAACTAGAACATGCCCCGCAGTTATACATATTGCTGACGGTCAACATCGCAATGCATAACAGATCCTACAGGCAGACTGTCTATCTCGATAAGTTGCCTGAAAAAACTGGAGGTTCTAACTGCTCATTAATCCAACTAGTCCTCGCATCTCATTCAGATTTGATCTGTGAAACTAAAACTACATCACTATTACTTTTCTCATCTATCACAAAAAGTTGAAAAGTGTAGATAAATTACAATTTCGAATAATTCCATGGCCGACGTAAGGAGAGTAACGTTAGAGTAGATGGGTTGCTTCACATAGGTGAAAAACTCGTACCTCCATCAGTGCGATCTGCTATGCTAACTGACTTTTATTACCGTTAGTTCAGTACTGGAAAAATGAAACGTTTAGTTGGTTTAGTGGCCAGAGCATGAGACTGCTACATGTTGTTGGAAATTGTGTTGTTTGTAAAGTATACTCCGCACCCTTTAAACAGAATTTGTGGGCTGTATCACACGAAACAGCAACGTACGCACACGGACGACCATGGTTCATTGCGAGACAAACACAATGCTGTGCTTACTACTAACAGTCATTTCCTGAAATAAATTTTAAAACGGACTGCGCAACCTACTGCCTAGTGATTTACGTAAACAGTAGCTGACAACCCCTTCAGTTCACCAAGGCTGTTGCTACTCAGGGATGGCAACTACCTCCTGTCGATGGAAAGACACGGTCGTCAATTTAAACAATGTCATTGTTCGCGTGTGAAGGCCTGTATTACTTTTCACCAACCTTGTCTGATTCTGTTAAATGGACATCAGTACTGATGAGGTGCAGTGACAGAAGCCTATCTTCGTGTTATTCACAGACTTTCACGTTAACCTGAAGCGGATCTTGCTGCACCAGCAGATGTGGCTTTCGGTAATATAGCTCTACGGAAAACGTTTGATTGGGAATGTTCCTTGTTCGATGATAACTGACAGCGACAGTCATTTATTCGCAGAGGTGTGTGAATGGTTGAATATCGCAGGCTATCATTTACAAACTCCACCATGGCATCCGCGAACCAATAGAGCCGCTGAAAACTTTGAGGACATTTTAAAATGTGCGACTACACCCATTCTAGATTCGCAAAGATTGATGAACATAACAGAACACGGAAATGTTCAATATGTAACAGCTCAGGAAAGTCTGACAAATTTTCTCAAGTATTATGCTCTGAGAAGCATGCCTAGCATGGATTCCACTGAGATTGCCTTTGACCATGGTAATGAATCACAGTTAGCGAGAAGCATGAGGCTGATGGTCGCATTTCGCATATTTCGTCTGTCCAGTGCCTCAGTACACGATTGTTCAGCTTGTGTACAATTCCCGTTTTCATCGGAATGCCACACGATGTCAACATTTTTCTTTCAAGTCCACTCCAGATTCAGTTATGAATCATAAGGAATCTACTCAGGATAACAACTCCTAATTGAGAACTCACCAAGAACTGTCTAAGCTACGGTCCCTGGATTTTATTTAGACCGCGACGAGTGCAGTGACTGCGGTACTGCGTTTGACTGCATCGTTTACACCGTTCAGCTTCCCTAAAGATACTGTCTTACTCTACTACTGTGTTGTCAACAATGCATCGAACCTGGCATCGGGTTCGAGCTAGTACATTGCATTTGGTCCCACGATTAGTACACAACTGTATAATTCCCTTTAGAGCTGTCTGACTAAATAGTTAGTGTAACGACTATAAATGAAACCTTTTCAAGGCAACCACAAAAACGTTTTCTTATCTCCATCGTCGATCGAGCCTCTAAGCTGGCGCTACACATACCGCATGTGAGCATCACAAAATCTGACCACCATCGAATAAGAACACGTGAGGAGTCAGTACAAAGAATTTATATTCCAAATAGTGCAGTTTTGTACAGACAAAAACCGAAGTTCCCATGGCGGTCTGGTCGAAACTTACCAAGATGAAACGTAAGTTCATTTGACCCACGCAACGAACACCTGCAAAAACCGGTCAGATGTGTTAATTCTCCAAAATGCACGCAGCCCATGCGGTTTAAATGAATCAAAGGTGCCATTAATTCGAATGAGGTTCGATTAATGACACGAAGTTATTGTAAAACACAAATTAGAGGCGAAAGAACAAACGAGCTTGTTGTGTGCCGCAACAAAAACAGCTTAGACAAATAAACGTTTATGCATCTTCGGCTTCATGCCACAATTTTGCCTGGTTAATGATAACGAATAGGTCAAACTGCCAGAGATGAGACCAAACGACGCCTAACGAGAGGGGTCCTTGTAAGATTTCCTTTATTAGGTCTGAATGAAACGAGTCACATTTAACTAAAGGGTCAGCGAAATCGAAACAAACGCTAGCAAACACGAAACAGTATGAACAATTTGCCTTGAGATGGACTGTTTCCTGTCACATGAAAACCCGTTTCGTTTGACACGCCGTCAAATTGGTCTAGGTAGAATCGACCGGGATGGCGATGACCGGAGTTCGTCAACTCCAGACATGAGGCGCGCTGAGACCACTATGTAATCTATATGAGAGGACACGTGTAACACTTTTCATTGTAACAGACCTGGATTGAAAGCAATGGGTGGTTGTGCAAAACAGACAATATGATATATACTGAGTAGCATATTTCACGCCAAGTTACTAGAAAATTTAATGTAGTGAGTACTAGACGTCATCGAGTTGCCTATGTACGAATGTGACCAAAATACAATCAAAGAAATTTCTTAATCGTCCGCCCATATTATCCTAACAGGTATGACAACCACATAGGAAGTAAAAGTGGATGCGTACACCAAAACGCGACGTCATCATCATAGCAGCCATGAGCCTGACTAGAGGGTACTGTGGCTCGGGGCCGCCGCTTATCTCAACAATGACGTAGAATATCCTAGAAGAAAACATTACTAAGAAAGTTGAACATTATTAAAAGACTAAGCGGAAGAACCAGAAATGGTATGAATACAAGAACGCCATTGACTGCGACACATCGCTATTTCGGATAGCGTCTCCAACCAGCGGTTTGAGTGATCAAGAAGACCCCATTCAGGCAGGCGACACCTATCCACTTTGCTCAGTGGAACAGTCAGGACGTTTAAATCCCGTGACCACCTTGTGGCTCGACCATCACGCGGTTTCATCCAACTGTTGGTGGTCTCAGTATATAATGCCCAGTATGGTAAACGATCAGACGGCATACGG
>LUCH01002011.1:12099-30258 GCA_013368495.1 Paragonimus heterotremus | reverse complement strand
TCGCCCGAATGCCAGTTAAGTACCTTGCATTTACAAGCGTGTATCATTATCATCATAGGCAAAAATACATCAGTGGTTCACACTGATGCTTAACTACCACACGATCGTGTGTCCTCTGGGCAACTGATAAAACAAAACCGACACGCACAACAGCATGGTCCCAGTCCAGGTGGTTGCTCCGAAAAGCACGACAGACCTTAACAGAGTGGAGTCACCTGCTACTGACTGCTGCATAATCCCACTGTGTGCACGGTTGAGAAGCACACGGAGGTCTCCAAGTAACACAGTGCTTCTTCCTGTGTTGGAATACGGTGCTCGAAATATAGAGACCGTGGGATGCGCGCAGCTGCAGCAGTCTGTCGCCATTGTCAGTACGTTGTGCCCGGACACCAAACATATTTCCAAACCGCTGTTCATGCAGAGAATGACGACCACGCTAAGCATTAAAATCCCTCGTTAGTATGATGATGTCTGAGTGTTTAGTTTGCTTCAGAAGGTTAACGAAAGTGCCATAGAACGCATTCTTGGTAGCATCTGAACAGCTGTTCGTTGGGACGTACGCCGATATAATGAATATACAACGCCTTCCTGACTTGCGTTAACAGACTGATAGCACACAAGCGACTGTTCACTTGGACCCAATCGAGCAAACATTACTTTGCTCTGAAACTCAGTGCGATTCCCACCCCTGCTTGGGGGCGAGATTCAGCTTCAGCGTAAACAGAATCCCTGAGAGAAAAGCGCTGGGATCGACAGTTATCTAGAGGTGAGCTCAAATGGATAACCGTGCTAGAATCGTAGACACACAGCACACGTCAATACCCAGACTTGAGAGAGTACTAGCCAGAGCAGATTGCTGACCGACTTGTCACACAGTGCGGACATTAAAGTCGCCAATGTTTACCGGTTGTCTTGGCCTCAAAAAAGAGTTATCGCCCGAAGGTATATGGAAGGATGAAGAAATAGGGGGTAAAACATGAGAAAGTCGTGATTGGTTAGTAATGTCACTATCGAGAGAACGATAACTTCTGGTACTTCGAAGTAGTTTATGCCGCGAAAAGGGGTCGACTTGAGGGACCCCACCCCGAATCTCTGACTCAAAGGTCTGACCTGCGAGACAACAGGATATAGGGTTTCTTATGGGATGCTACCCGGAGCCAATGACTCAACAGTCTGACTCACTTGGCAGTGAGGGGCTTGCCTAGCCCGAGGGCGCAGTGAATAAGATAATGATGTCTCATTCTGAGCACTGCTACGCGCAGTGAATGTACTCGAAGCTACATCGAACTTTTGCGAGATACCAGATATTATTCGACCGTACTGGATAATACGCCGGCGGTCACGGTCAACCGTCGGGCGATCGGAGTGCTCCTGGTTTGAGGGTATTTTTTCTAACCCCCTTCTTCCTGATATTGGAGACAGAAGTGCCGCAACTATAAAAATAGTTCTGCTGTATGTTCATAAGATCGTGCCTCGCTACCTAAGCACTCCAACGCAGTCAGTAGTGTGACATACAATCCTAGGAGTTTAAGTGCCTTTCGTCTGACTGCTCTCTTCTGGCCTGTCTGACCAGGTTGCACCTAGAAGGACCGGAGTCCCAGTAAGCGTAATCCACCGGATCAAAACAGTACACAAGCCCGACCATCTAGCCAAGGTAGCAGTATAGGTCAGGAAAATACGACGGCCTCTATCCAATCGAGTCATTTTGGTGAATTAAAGTGCAGGAGATCCTACTCATCATAATCCACAAGTCAACGCCAAGTCAAAATAAAACTTACATAACTAAAGGGTAACTAAGTTGCCAACACAATGAGTAAGGCGGGCAATGCATCGCTAATTTACAATACACAAGTGTGACAATAAACAATGTGAATAACCGAGAAGGTACAGGAATGGAACTCGCCGGTCCCGGAACTACTCATCAACGACCCAATACTATGTGACAAGGTTGACTCAGGATCGCTCAGCCATGTATTCTCAAATCCTTTTTCGACGACTAAATGCCCAAAAGGTAAAATACGAGAATGGAAAATTGATGCAACGAATTCAATTATCAACCAACCACGGGTCCCCTCAACGTCTTTTACAGACAATATAAACGAAACCGCTAACGGAATAGTGTGAAACGTTTCCGTAGTTACTCGAGTAGAGAAACCCGAGCTCAAAACGCACACATCAAGTGAACAACTTCAGGTTAGATCCACAACAGTCAAAAAGAGTAATAAAAACCCACTGTTATACCGTTATTATCATCAGCATAGGCAGCAATACATCAGTGGTTCACACTGATGCTTAATTGCCACACAACCACGAAGGGAAAAAAAGAAGGAAAAAAACCTATATAAGAGAGTACGAAAAAAGAAGGGGAGGGGAATGGACCTAACTGCTAAAAACAGCGACGTCTATATTCAAACATACAACATCAAGGCGCCTACACCTTGCAGACAAACAACCGAGCTGTAAATGAAAGTAAGGCCCCATCAACAAGACAGCTTCCTCACATGCAGTGTAAACACTAAGATTAGGAAAGGTGTGAGTGGAGTACTGTGGTCTAACCGGTCAATACGGGTTAGCCAGGTGGTGGGTCAGTAAAAAATCGAAAACTTTACCTCTCTGAAGCAAAAAAATGGAGACTCCTATGATAAGGCCAAAGCGGAGAAGGGAGATATTGATAATAAAAGGCAAGAAATGGTTTAACAGAGGAGTACGCAAAACAGGACGAAGAGGAAAGTTAGATTGAAAACAAGTAGATATACACCCACAGTTGGCGGCATCCGAAACGGATTAGCCTGTCATAGTGACCCAAGCGAAAGGACGCCTGCACTCCAAACCACACACATACAGGCACACGAAGTTACACAAACCAAGCAGATCGAACAGATCACCTATTTGCTCCAACAGAGAGTAGGGGCATGTGGAATCAAAAGCACAATGTGTTACCGTGATATTGGAACGCCAAAAACGTCACGCGACGACAAATGAAAGTCCAAGTATTTCGTAACTAACATTTACAAAAATTTGTATGAATAGTAGGAGATTTTGGTTTTCATATAGACAGAACATCAACCACAATTGATCGCGGCTGTCGCATTCCCATACACTTTCCAGTCGACCTCTTTATTCGAAAAGAAGCATTAGACTCGAATTTCGCTCTCATCAGAGCTCGTCAGTAGTGCATATCTTTGCCACTACCGGGACTAGATCACCATCCGAGCTTTTCATGAGGCAACTGTGTTTACCACTGCGCCACTGACCACAAATTAGGCGGGATCGAATTACCATATGCGAACGCTCAACCACTTCCGCTTGTGCGTAACGATCAGGTTGCCCAACCGCCTCGAGGGGAGACACCGTTACGGTCCTGTTAACTCCAATTGATGACCCCCTCGACTAGGACTTCTCTTCAATTTGGAATCATTAACTTGCTGAGCAGTATTTTGATTACTGATGAGTAGCAGAACTGTCGTGGCAAGGATATGCACTACTGACGAGCTCTATTGACAACGAAACTCGAGTCTACCGCTTCTTTTCGAAAGAGGCCGACTGGAAAGACTATGAGAATGCGACAGCTGCGAACAATTGTGGGTGATGTTCAATCTGTATGAAACCCAAAATCCCCTACTACTCATCACTTGTCAAAATACCACTCAATAAGTTAACAGTCTCTGTTATATCAACTTGGAGAGAAGTCCTAGTCGAGGGGTCATCGATTGGAGTTTACAGGACATTTACTGTCTCCTCTCAAGGCGATCGGGCAACCTGATCACCAGATCACCACTCACAAGCGAAAATGGTTGAGCGGTCACATATGATAATTCGGTCGTGCCTAATGTGAGGTCAGCGGCGCAGTGGTCAACACGGTTGCGTCATGAAAGTGTGGCCAGAATTTTAGTCGCTGCAGTAGCAAGCAACTGCACTACTGACGAGCTCTAATGGGAACGAAACTGGAGTCTACTGGTTCTTTTCGAAAGAGGCCGACCGGAAAGTCTATGGGAATGCGACAGCCCCGATCAACTGTGAGTGATGTTTAATCTATATGCGAATCATTTGGCATCAGCCACATAATAAAGACTATCATCAGAGTACCGGGATAACTGCCATCGATCTGATCATCTGACTACATTCATCTGCTCAACTCGTGCATGACCTAGCAACAACGGAGCAGTCAGATCGATCAACAGGTGGATTTGCAAGAACTAAGAAACTGGTCAAATAAGCCCAATCGTTAGACAACCGCATATACTGATCAAACGTACCGTTTCGCCAGAGCTATGCGTTGCTTTTTTGAACAGATGCATATTGAAAGGATGAAATAGATAGACGAATCTGAATAACCACTACTGGATTTTTTATCGTCAATCCGGGTCTTTTTGGTGGTAGCCGTATCCGACAGTGTCTGATCGGATAACTATTAGCCAAGGATCACATGGCCGGGTTGTCAGTCTCAAACGTGCAGAATCTAGTCAACCTACGTCGAATAAACAGTGACGGCTTCGTAATAGTTTACCGAAGGAAATATGAGGTTCACTGTAGCTTTCTTAAGAATAATAGATTAATATATTGTCGTGAGTTCAAAGTTAGTGAAGTGATACAGACTGGCGTCACAACACCAAATGGGAATTGTGCAAACGTCGAGTTAGCTTAGTGATTCGGACTGAGGTTGTCATATATACTGTTACCAGTTCGAAATATCACTATCTAAAATAGGTTTGCTGTTCAGACATTGACGACCTGACGATCCACAAGTGACATGACAGTAAGCACCGGAAGACAAGACGACCGGAAACCTGGCCTGATCTAGGTGTTCCGAACTGATAATAACACAACAACCTAACGTATACCAAACGCTAAACGCAAAATCGACTTGTGGTATACAAGGCTTATGTGATGTGAGGAAAACAGGGCCGAATAAAAACAGAACGTAAGAGAAAGCAAAGCTGAGCACTGGAGGCAAGATGATTGTTTCCTACCGAAGAAAACAAAGTAAGTTCATCAAAACAGATTTATCACTCGACATTTGAGTAACCAGAAAGACTGGTGAAATGGACAACCCCTAGGTTACAGGAACAGCCCTCACATGAAGGTCGGTTAGGAAATAAGCCAACTTACTCCATTATTAGTAATAATAGTGTCTGTACACATGTCTCAAAATATACAGAACGGTAACTTGCAACAGACAGCCAATAAATACGATAAGTAAACTAAAACAGAAAAGTAGGGCAACGTGCACGACGCTGCGAGTCATTCAGAAGTATTATGGTTATGTTGAGGTTTGTCATTTCTATCCTTCGAAAGCACGTGTATATGATAGCCACAGAAACGAGCACAACGTCGCTGATACCAGTAACTGCCTGCGATTATAGCCTTCAACGTCCTTAGCCAATGACGTTCAGTATCTCTGGACCCAAGCCAGGAAGAGCCGATAAGGGCGACATCTGATGACAGTTTTCTCGCATCTGTCTGGCAAACTATGGGCTGTCCACCGTGCTGTTTCTTTCAGCCATATCCAGAGAGCACACATAGGATGCGATATGGCAAGCATTGAGTAAGCTGTGTAAAACGTGTCCGGGTAACCTAAACTGAAAAAATTAATCCACTTCGGGTAAAAGAAGCTTATCGGTTTTCAATAAGTGTCGTTTTAAATCACTGCCCATGTGATGCCATCATCACACACGAGCAATGCTCAGCGAACAATTGTAAAAGGAAAACACAGTCCAGGAATATCATCAACGCGCAACATCCCGCTTTCGCAAGCGTACAGCAGTACCGTGCTAACAGCTGCATTGGCCTTTGACAGAAGACAGATGTCCGGCAAACGTCACCGGTGCTCCACATTGGCAAAAGCAAGCCGGGATATAACAATATAAAAGAGATCTCTCGAACAACACTGTCAACTGTTACAACTCTCAAACCTAATAAGACTTTCAACTGAACCTCAACTTCCATTAAGCAGTGAGAGTGCAAAAACAAACTGTGCCGGTCATCGAGCATCACTCTGCACCTAGACGGTGCAAAGTTCATACTATATTGTGATACACAAAGTACCAAATGGCTTTAAGCGCTTCGGCTGGCCTGAGCAACGTCACCAAGCAAGACGAAAACAACTACATAGTCTGAAGATAAGATCCCATTTCTTAGGAGAAGCTCCAGGTCGTCATCGGTGAGGATATCCAGGGCTTCGTATAGAATATCACCAAATTAGAAGTTAAAAGAAACAGAGAGGGGACAAACCTACTGTATTCCGTTGGGGATGACGAAGAAAGACGATAGACTGTCATACCTCTACCAGAGTTTTGACTGTACAAGGTCCATAGAATGAGCACATACATATCAGTTACCTCATTTCTTAACAAGGGATCCAATAGAACCGATAACGGCAGAATCGAAGGATACGCTGTTGACTGTTAATAGATGCAACGATATTCGGACAACTGGCGGGGTGGTGGAAATTTAACCAATGTATGTACAGCCCGCGACTTGTTACACTGTACTCCACACTTTCCGGATAACATGCAGAGAAAACTGGACACCAACAGCTTAGGCAAATCTAAAATCGGACTGAGTCCCCAGTGGTTAGTGTGACCTTTGGGCAGACTTCTCTGGACGAAGGAGAGTCAGCAGCAGTCCAAACCTTAGGGAACATAATGAACAATTCTGGAACGAGTGCGTCTTCACAACTTACGAGAGGGGTCATCATCAACATCACCAAAGACAACAATACAGTGGTTCGCACTAATAATGAACGCTATACAACCGTGAAGAAAAGAGCAAGACAGTCAAGAAAAAAAAACGGAAAGGAACCTGACTACTAGCAGCAACCATGTCTGCACTCCAGACATTCATTATCGATGTACCTACATCTTGCAAAAAAACGAACTATAAATTATGGAGTCGAATAAAGATTGTCTGAACCGGACATCTCATGGCGCCTAGGAATTTGAAGCTCCACCTTTGTAGGGAGGCCTCTATGCACGGAAAACAACTAAACCAACAACAAAGAAGTGCTGAATCACAAGACCCAATTGAAATGTGATTGGGAATGATCCGCCCGGTGTCCCAAACGTGTGTACAAATGATACATTAGCAAACCGTCTGATTCGCAAATATCACAAACACCCGGAGGTTTGACACTGATGAATTGGACTAGACGGGGCAGCTTCCGGGGATTTCCAGGTGTAGCGGCAAATTCCACTTCAACAGTTTGTTCTGAACGCCAGGTTGCGTGGTCCGTTCGTAAACAGTTTAGCATACTGTGCTGCATGATGCTCACAGTTAGTCGGTATTCACGCACCTGAGACAAAAAGCTTTAGGAAATGCGCAGAGTCTCGGGGGATCATGTGATCAACTGATTTACGGCAAATGGGGACAGATGAATGAGAATTTTCTGATGGCTGTCGGTAATGTTGATCTAAGCAAGTTATTGAAGCAGAGGCTAGTCTACAGGCGACCTCGGTTTGATAGTTGGTCAGTACAGCTGGACTGGACAACTTGTCTATATCTAATCATCCAAGAATGCTGAATGAGGCACAGCCGAGGCGTATAAATGCGCTGGAATAAACCGATGCGTTTACGGAGTTCAAGCAGATGGATCAGTGCTGATAGCAATCTTGCGCACAACCATCGTTACTCGTGACACGTATAAATTGGATCCAGGCCTGCGACGGAGAAGGGCGCCGACCTGGTAAAAAATCGAGACTCCTAAGAAATAGAACCAAAAGTCTGATTACATTGAAATGTTTTTTACGGAATAAGTACCAACTAGAACAGAGGATGTGTTGCCGAAATACGTCACGTGGCGCAGTTGTGCTAGCGATACTATAAGAGCTTTGCTACCAGCGCAGTCTTGTTGAAACAATGAAGGCGAACCCCAAACTCTTTTACAGCGAAGTCGCAAAAAACACGAGGTGTAGGGTTGGTATTTTGTAAATGCAAACTTATGGTGAATTTACCAACATAGATGCAGAGACAAGCAACAATCAGTGTGAACAGTAGTAAGTGCGCACAAGTGCAAATCAAGCAACTTTTGAGCACACAGGAAGTAACTAAGCTGAAAAGTATTACGAAGCATAATCAGATTAAAGGAACCTATCGACTCACAGATATCCTTTGTCGTCAGCGAATAGGCGGAACTGTTCCTTGTCAACTAGTCGTTTAGCGAAAACATGGAAACAACTCACAATCACACCTGTCGTCAAAGGTGGATGCGGAGATGCCCCAGCAACCTATCAATCGAAAGCCGTGCGTTCACTGACCTTCAAAGTAATGACGAATTTACTAGGTGACCCTTTCCGAGTCAAGGTTGAAAACCTCGGGTATACAATTAAGGAAAAGCATGGTTTCAATGAGGGATGTTTATGCGTCACGAAGCTGCTGACCGGATATGACTTTTCTACGAGGGATTGGCTTACTAATGTGGTTTATTGACTATTCTGAAGCTTTGACAGAGGGTGACTACCCCGTCTTGCTACAGAAACTCTACAGTTGTGGTCTCGATGAGCGTCTGCTCATGTGATATGAGGGTTATCTAGTGGAACGTAGGTTTAACGTGAACCAGTAGAGTTGTTCTCTGCCACTCGTGACGTTACGCAAGGAACCACCCTAGAATTCCTGTTTCCTGCTCGTTTTGTTTTTGAACTACCTAGTATGATCAAACCACTTGGTGCTGCATCACATCGATGACATAAAACTCTGGCGAGCTCGAGAGTGTTCGAAGGATGTGATAAACCTACGGAACGATATGGACTGTCTAAACTGGTCTGTTGTTCAAGATCAATAAACGGAAAGGCATGCGCAGTCGTCACCAAGACTGCGCTGACCACAACCTTGAAGACACAAAGTTGCTCGTATCATGATGCGAACAAAACCTAGGTACCCTAGTAACGAACATGTTGAGTCTGTCTACAAATTGTGCAACGACCTTGAAACTGTTAAAAAAAAACTTTGTAGATCATTGCATCCTAGTGTTTCCAATTATGTTCCTCTCCATAATCCGTCTACAACTGGAAATTAACATAGTCTCTCGTTCCTATCGTGTGGCGCTTACTGAAAGCGCTCAGAGACGACCCACTAGAAGTATCAGGCTCTGGAAAACCCTCTACTTAGAAAGACTGGCGGAATTAGGTCAATTCTCAGAAAATACTTAATTCTTTCCTATAAGATATTCCACAATCCCAGATTATCCATTGACACATTTCCCATCAACACAAGAATGAACATCTAAGGGGTCATTCACTAAAATTTGGGTACCGAATGGACCAGGTACATTGTAGACAAAACTGTTTTACATTTACAGTCCGCTCACACTGGAACGCACCACGTAACTTTGTGTTCACGGCTGTATCAGCTGAGAATTTCAGAATTTCACTTTATCGACGAATACGTGAGCGACAACCGGTACTAGACGTTTCCTAATCACCATTTTAGCCCAGTCCCACAAGACATTCGATAGGCATATTTGACAGAATGATGGTTCAGTGTTCATTGCTGATATAATTGCTTGCTAGCAGCTTCGTTGAAATTCATTTAGTGTGCTTCTACTCATCTTTTCTTCAGATCTACAAAACGTCTCGTGTCATTTTTTCCACGATCGATACGAAAACAAGAACGCACAAGCAGGAATCTTTCTCGCCCCTGTAACAACCCATGAAGCAAATGAAGGAACGACGTTTCGAACGATGCGATGTGAGTGAAAACTATCAAAGTCGAATTGGTACCTTGAGTGGGCCTTAAATGAAGGGAAACGGTAGTCATTGATCGACTTATCTGGCAAATAAACGGACAAGGACGCCAGCTGAAAATAGTGACGTAATAACAATCAACTTAAGATTGGTAACTAGATTTTCCATCAAAGCTATACACTGTTTAATAAAACTCTGATAAAGAGCCTCCGGACAACTTGTCACATCTGGCCAGTAGCATCTAAAGATAACCCCACCGATCTGCAGACTAGGACGTTACAAAAGTCACCACAAGCCATGTGACATTAAGCATACATGTACATCGTTAGCACGAATTGCACGAGTTCAAGTCAAGAGAGGAATCGTAGATTAACTGAGCGTGATCTGATGGCCAATGATAGAGGTTTTCGTGACAGAAACAGGAAATAGGCAGAATTTGAAGGCTAAATTATCAGATGAATTAAGCACTACTTGTACCTGAAAGAGAATGCTCAAAGTTAACATTTTCATACAGAACATTCAATTGCACTTAGGTTATGAGTAAAGCAGATACAATGATAATTGCGCCAAATACTTAGCTTACCTGTCAATGAATGGACCTGAGAATCAATTCCTGAACATATCAAACCTGGAAAAAAAAGCGAACGTTTAACTACATCGGAAAAATAACAGTTTTTTTTACTGATGCCTGATAAATGAAAAAGGAGAGGATAAGACTGCGTCTATCGTCCAGATGTTTAAACTTAAACGAAATATGAAAGCAGTCGGCTTGTCTTATAATGCGACCCCACAAAAACAAAATAACGGAAAAATCCAATGCAGACAAACAGGCAACTATAAAGGATTAGTAAATTTATGATTCGTTTTGGAATTTCATGTGGTATGTGTGAGGTAAAGTTCCCGAATGTTAAGTTTGGAATAATTCGTTTAGGATGATCGGAAGTCAATAATGTAACCCTGAAGCTCAAATGCCGACCGTTTGAATGATTCCGTTAAAATGAGAAAGACGTAACAAACGCGGATGTCAAAGCAACAGAAAACCTCGGGGTGTACCAAACTGCATAGGACATAGGATGATCAACCTCATCCTAAAATGAATACTTGGTAGCAGCAGGTTTGTGTGTGTTTAAATTTACTCCACCTGAATCTCATTTCACCATTGTAAAATATGCACTGTAATAAGATTTAACTGCAGCTAGCTGACACACACGACACACACCATGAAGTACAAAGATTACGGGAAACGTAAGAATGGAGCACCGCCAATTACTGATCCAAAGCGCAATCGACATTTTTGACGACTGAAAGGTTAATTTTTTGGTAAGCTGAAATGCTAGAAATAAAACCATACAAGCTATGCGTTATTGTCACGTTTTATCTATAGATTTTATTATTTGAAGTTGAGCCGTCAAAAGAATGGAAGTAGATAACATCAGTGAGAAGTGGATGAACAACAGGTAATCAACAAGATTATGGAACACACAAAAATAACAAACACAAATGCACTTTGAAAGGTACCTACCGGTAATTAAAAATAGCTGCAGCTGGAAATCTTGTTGCGGAGCTCTTTGGTTTATTTTTTCTGGCATTACGCCTTGCACGGCGAGCGTTAGTTGGTTTGAACCGAGCAGGACGAGCCGATGGAGGAGCCACAATGATCGGTGGCTTTTGTTCACTGATGGGAATTATGCCTGTGACTGCATCCAACATATGGAGCTCCTTAGCTGACCTTACGATTGTTTCGATTGAAGCTTTGGACGCTTGCGCTGCCAGAGCATAGTGCCGCCACAGTGCGCGACTAGAAGGTATTGCACTGACTGCATTAGCAAACAGTTCCGTGAGGGTCACTTTTTGCCGATGCGAGTTGGTTGCATCACTAACGATGATAGAGGCATACAACAACCAAAAATCTACCTGGTCCGGTTCGTCTAAGCGTCCAATTGCACACAAACTTTGCGCAAGAAATCGGTCTCCGAGAGCAAATAAACTACGACAAAAGGATGGAATTAGCTGTGGACCATAGGTCTCCACCAGACGGACACACAGGTCGTGACGTACACCGGGAGAAGAGAGTGGAGCCAAATTAATGCGCTGGATCAATTCAATGAACCAAGACGGTAACGAAAGCCGATCAAGAGCTAGTGGATGGTCCAGCAGAATAGCCGCTACGTTTGTCACATAGACAGAAGGATGGGATGAATCAAAGAGTCGGTTAATCAAAAGAATAATCATATGGAGAATGAGCCTATCGAATAAAAATTCGTTTCCATCAATACTAGAGGAATCCGTCTGATGTGAATGGTAATAAGAAATTAAATTTTGAAGAGTAAATTCCAAATCTGATGACGATATCAGGCTAAAAAGACCGTAGCTTAGCCACAAATAAGTTTGGCCGCGTGGACAGAGCAGTTCTAACAACGAATCTGGTTGAGATGAGGTGCCAGGAATGCCCAGAAATTCCTTGAAGGTTCCAAGGACTTCTGCATCGTTGTCCGATGGAAGGAAGATCAGTCCAGCTAGGGATTCAACGAGTACGGATCGACAGACGGTGAACAGGTTTCTTTTCCAGGCAATCATAGCCAAAAGAAAATGGAATTCGATCTGGAAGGAAACTGTCATTCGAGATCGGGAAGATTCGCATAATGAATGAATCAGAGAAGACCAATCCAGCGAAGCATTTATACCGCACAGTGCGAAAATTGCAGTTGGGAAAAAGAGGTCGTCGGACAGATGCATTGCATGAGTGGTGGAGATACGAAGACATAGATCGATCGCTGTTTGATACTGTTGTTGTGTTAGTAGAGTTTGAACATAAATATAGACTACAGCCGCATAACAACTAAGAAGAACGCAATGACCATTAATTTCCGACAATGAATCCAGTAGACTGACAGAATTCGATGGAATATCGAGGTCAGTTGTGGCTTGTTTAATGAGGTCTTGATTAGCCAGCAATGAAGCTTTAGTAAGAGCAGGCATATTTACGAGTGAGGAGAGTACACCCTCGGATGGGAATTGCTGACACAAGGTAACAGAAAGCTTTAGCCACCAAAGACCACTTCGTGCCGGATGCGCCTTAGGTAGGACTGTGAGAAACTCATTTAATAAATGATGTGCAGTTGCGGGTGTTTCACTTTCAATATGCAACAGTACTAAATGATACACAATATATACAAAAGAAGCTGAGAGTGGTGACAAAAAATCATCCAAATGTGGGTGCTGCTGCAACTGGGGCATGAGCCAGTCGATGGAAGCCCGCGCAATCAGCCTGCGAGCATTGCCACTGAGACATGGATGGCGAAGCACCAGTCTGCACGCAGTTGGGGAAAAGTGGACTGCTTTCAAACCATCCAATATGTCTTCCGTCTCGGCCAATTTGAATCGAGAACAAACCATGGCTAAATGATGTGCAGCCAGTTCGAAGCAATCGGGAGATGCACGAAGCATTTCCAAACTGCTGGAACAAAAACTTTTGAACTCTTCCAAAGAAAATTTGGTTCGGGAGCGATTGTAAGCCATGTGAATTGTGTGCCATTTATGAAGGTGAATCACTTTATTGAGGTCCACCGGAATAGGGGAGACACAATGCTTGCAAAAAATACAGGTTGCATCCTCCAAGGAGGTCTCCGCTGCGTTTGTGATCTGTGACTCAAGGGAGATTCGTGGCACAGCAACAGTTTGTACCCGCCCTTTCTCAGGTTTCCTGAGCACGTCCAGATGTTGGAACATGCAATCATCGTCTTTGCACTCGCCGTCAACAAGAAATGGGCATAATGGGACGGTTGGGTCGACTCGCTGAAGTGTCTCCGAGTTCACGGACGCCGCAACGGTTTCCGGAAACCAATGGTCAGAATCGTAAGGTCTAGCTGCTCTCTTGCTGATCGCTGGATGAGGATTGAATCGGAAATAAGCAAAATACGCTGTATTAATACGGGCGCATCGCAAAATACTCAGCGAATTCAGTATAAGCTCTTTTCTGTGGGAATCAGGAAGTAGACAGAGTTCGGACTTAACAGGCAGAGGAGTAGACGGTCCTGAGGTCGGCTCTGTGTAGTCCATTGAAGACATGTTGGAATCCAGTTGTCTAAGGGCAGCGCACATATGAGCGTAATGCCGCTGGGCTAATACCAACTTTTTTTGATACGACACATGCGTATGCTCGGTTTTCATCAACGATTTAGTAGCCTGCTTGTATAGCAATGAAGCTCGTTTTAAACGTCTGCGCAAATCGGTTAGGGTTTGAAACAACTTTCTAACTAGTTTACGACGCTCGTCTACAATACGTTGTTGTCGCTTGACCGTCAACTTCAACCGAAGTAGATTCATTTTCCTCTGCAGTAAATGACTCTCCGCTAAACCTATACGATCGACGACAGAGCCTGACTTTTCTGTACCCGGTTTATGCGCCGCTGCAGTTGCAATTCGTTGAGACTGGGCACATACACTGAGCAACGAAGACTGTGAAGTGACAACCTGAACGGGAGGTGAAGCGGAAGAACAATCTTCGTTGTCAGAGGAATCGCACAAGGGAATGACGAACTTTTGCTGCGGGCCAGACTGAGAGGCGTTCCGACCGGAGCCGATAGATAGTTTCATTGTAACATGACGTTTTTCATCTGGGGCTGCGTCGTTCGGTTGCTCGCTCATTTGCGCGTGAGGCTCAGTGTCTTTGTCAAATGGTTCTTTTCCCGACTGCCTTTTCAGAAGTAAACTTCTCAATGCCCGACTTCGCAGTTCAATTTCGTCCAGTTCAGAAGTGCGCTTGAAAATTGAATGGAACGAAGGATGAAACGGGTTAAAAACAAGATACTCACGTCAGGCAGCTTTAACACTTCCGGAAGAAGCTCATTGTCTTTGCTCGACGAATGATCATCAACAACACTACTTTCTGCGTCCAAATGTTCTTCGTCAGATGTGACTAATTCCATAGGGACATCATCAAGGTTTACTCGTCCATTGAAGCAGACGGAGGTGTGAGTAGAGAAATTGGGTACTGAGTAAGTGCTGTTACTGGATGCTAGTTGAGTCTGAATTAAGAAACCGCGTATTGACAAACCATTCAAAATCCCTGACTGAGTGCATGTGGGCGCTGGTAAACGACCAAAAAGAGTCTCTAACACAGGACTAAGCGGATAATCGTCTACCGAATCTGCATCGGAATGAACAGCTTCAATAAAAGAGAGATCCTCGAAATCTGAACCATTGACGAGCAACGAAAAACAGTCTTCAGGACGGTACGCCATATTATCGGCATCCGGTGTGGATATTTTCCTGCGTAGAAGCTGCGGATAATCCAGGCGATCTGGCGAACTGTGAGTTACACCAACGGAATTAACTTCGGTTTGATCCTGTAACGCAAAGGAATAGCGGTCAATGAGGTAGCAATTCGCAGATATGACGTGAATATCGTTCGAATTCAGCGGATCACAGTCAGAATTGACAAAGACATATCAGTGGCTGACACGTCTAACTACCGTGCAACGGCAAACAGAGAACATTAGGGAGGAAAAAGGGGAATAAATAGTGCTTGGTACACAAAACCATGCCTAAACTGAAGTTATTAACATCAAGATGCTTGTGGTGTGTGAATAAAAAGACAGAATTATAAATAAAAATGACTGAACCAACCTCACTGATGATCAGATCAAACAACGGCAATGTTAATATCACGGAATCCGATTAGCTGCCACCCCTCTCACTGACTTCACTAATCCTGATGTGTGACCAAACCAAAATAGCTCATGCATCTTTCGCAGCTGGACGGATGAACCTGTTTATCTCTTACTATCCAACATTCATTAGTTGCTTATTTACTGATGACACCCAACGCATGCACTTGCATGCGTACATCAATAATGGAATATCTGGAAGTCTTCCAGTTTGCGCGGACACGTCTTGAAAAATCTAGTAACACTATTCTATTACCATACACGGGCTCCTTCAGCTTTAGATAAATGCCCCCTGATGTCACAGACATTTAGATTCGCGAACACCACCTAAATTCCGAAGGGAAGTCTATTTCACCTCCTGTACCTTCGCCAATGTAGCTTACTAGGTTCATAAACTAGTCAACAATATCTAGAACTTCCTTACCTCGCAATACATCAATTAAATCGCTACAGTTTTGCCGAATTACTCTATTTGACTTACGCTGCTACCTTAACTTGGTGGGTAGGCTTGTACACTGCATCGATCCGGAGAGCTACCTTTCAGGTATAGTAATGTCAGGAAGGCCAGAGGTACACGATCAGGCAAAAGCAGTTACATTCACATAGTTCTGTGTTGCAATACTGACCACGTAGGAGTGCTCAGAAAACGAAGTACGATTCTATGAGCACGCAGCAGAATTATTTTTACGACTGCAGCCTTGAAGTCTCTCAAATAAAGGTGTCCTCCCACAACAGAACAGCACTCCGATCGTCCAAGGGTTGACCGTGATGGACAACGTTTTATCCAATGCAGTCGAAAAGCTTTTAGCGTCATTCAAAAGACCGATGTATCTCCGAATATACTTACTACGCGCATCAGTTATTAGAATCACACACCAATTTTATTCACTGCATCCTCGGGACAGGCAAGCCTCTTATCAATAAATGGCTCAGGGCAGAGTTCCAGAAAAAGCTACCATCTACTGCCTTGCGGGTCGGACTTTTCAGTCAAATATTCGGGGTAACGCCATCAAACTAACCTCATTCGATAGTATAAAGGACAGGAATGTGTCACAAGTAATCACTGATCTAGCAGACCAACCCACTCATTTTAACTTCCTCTCATCACTGATTCATCGTTTCCTCTCATCAAGTCAATATGCCTCGTAAACACCGGCGCTTTCAACGTACGCATCCTTCGACATGTAGGTCAGTAAGCCGGCATTCTCGCGAATCTGGAACTGGATGCACCATATCTCTGAAATACCAGCGTTATCAATTGTCCGACTTCGTCCTTGGATAATGCTGTGAATCGGTGGATTTTTGATGGTGTCTGGTAACGACAGTCGAACCTCTCGGCCTAACTGGAGTGGGTGTCGCGCTGGGCTTCGTAGCGTAGCTAAGCTAACTCGACTGGACGCCAATTAATGGTGGTCAATGTACTGTCAGATTCAGCAATTCGGTCGAATTTGTATGACACAGACTAGAAGGACGTTGTTTATTTGTAAAATGTGCACACGCCACAGTAATAGTTCGTAAGCCGCCAGGGACGCCTTCCACCAGCACAATATTGTGGTTGTTGGTGGCGTGAACACAGCTTGGTCGTCTTATGTCGTAGAAGCGGTTGGGTAAATTTTTCGGTGTCTGGCTGCGACAAACCGACGATGAGGATCGATTATTAGCTGTGCGAATTTAAGCGCAGACGACGGCAAAGATGTGCCAGAACTTTGTGTGACGAACCCAAAGGAAGTAGCCTTGTTTCTATTGCACCCAAGATACAGACCTCATCATATGCCAGCTCAAAAAAAAAAAAGTCGAGTACGATTCGAAGTTGGTTTCCGACCTGGTCGGGACCACAGCAATCACAGTCTTAGCTTCTGACCGACACAGAAACATTAGTACTATTTTCTTAGCCAACTGCTGCAAAACTTTTAGAACGAGACGACCTACGGATCGATTGCCCGAGAAATGTTTCACAGCAGAGGTCCCAGTGAGGCATGTCAACCTGATGAAGTCACTGTAGACCTGATCTGAGTGCACACTGAGCAACAACGGAGAGCGACCTAATAACAGCTAAGTGACTGGTTAGCAGGTACTATGGCTCGGGCCACCGCTCAGCTCAACAGTGACGTGGAATATACCAGAAGAAAACGTTGTTAAAAATAATAAATAAGTAACTAGAAAAGATTAAGCGACAGAACTAGAAATAATGTTGATGCAGGCACGTCACTGACTGCAGCACACTGCCATCTCCGATACCGCCTCTAACCAGCGATGTGAGTGATGGTGAGTACTCCAACCAGGCGGGCAACATCTAATTTTCTTGATGGAACAGTCAGCGTCTTCGTATTTTGCGACCACGTTGTTGCTTGACCACCAGGCGGTTTTACCCAACCGTCGGTGGCCTCAGCATATAATGCCCGGTACGGTAAACGATCAGATGACAGAGTATATGACCCAACTAACGCAAGCTGTGTACCATAATCAGTTGACCAATGGATCGCGCATCCCGGGCGTCCCGGAATACGCGCCGGCGAACTGCTATATTGCTCATGCGATCAGTCCACTTAATATGGGCCAATTGGCGAAGACAACGATGGTCAAACACAGCAAGCCTGTTAATATCTTCTTTGTGAATAGGCCACGTTTCCGAGCCACAGAGCAAAACGGTACGTACACAAACATTATATACTCTTCCTTTCAGCGACAACCGGACATCTTTTCGACGCCACAGATGACGCAGTTTGGCCAAGAAAACTCGTGCATTTGCTGTCCTCGCTCATATCTCGCCGGCAATATCACAGGCTGGCGAGAGTGCTACCCAAGTATATGAA
>LUCH01002010.1:111735-123083 GCA_013368495.1 Paragonimus heterotremus | reverse complement strand
TGATCAGTTGTTCACTATTGCTAGTGCTGACGGTCGGCGAGGACATAACATGGAGCTGTTCAAGCTTCGTCCCCGAACCTTTCTCAGGCAGCAATCCTTTCCTATAGGGTTGTTAACTTCTGCAGCAGTCTCCCTGCTGAGGTCGTCAGTAGGGCATTTAGCGACCGTTTCAAATCATCACTTGACCCACATTATCTAAAAGACCCTTTATGCCAGTAATCTCAGTTTGTTTTGTCATATTCTCTGTAATTCCCGAGAGCGATGCTATACCCTGTATCCCATGAATGCTTTTCAGGTCAACAGAGGCCCGCTTGACATTGGACAAGAAAAACCGACTGGATCCGGGACCCTTGGGCATTTTCCTTGAACCTGTATGTCAATCGCTGAATCGCTGGAAAAAAACATGTGCGCATTGTTTGCTTACGTAGTTGGAATATGTAAACGAAAACCTTGACCGCAATCGATTTGCGCTATTTTCCTAGCTGCAAAACTCCTGGATATTATGAAATCCTTCATAACTTCAAGCCTCGATTACCCCAGTGAATTTGCATGAACCTTCTGCCCACGGATTAGATGCAGCGTCCCCGAATGCGGCGATACACCCTGTTTTGTATCATTGCCCTCCAGCTCAAAATACTCCAACTGAACACCCAGTAAACTATACCGACTTGATCCTTACATCGTAGGCATCTGTCTCAAACTAGCGCAGCAGTCACTGGATCTCTGGAAAGCCGAATAAACAGTGCAAATGATTCTATAATATTGAAAGACAGAATTTTGTTTTACTGCACCAGTGAAATATATCACTTCTGGAAACAAATTTGAAAATGTCTCTATTGTAAACATGAATGTGTTGTACATTGTCCTTAATTACTATCTGCTAATGAATAATGGTGTTTATTCACAAGGTTCGTGCTGTTACTACTCTGGTCACTGCCAAATCTAGTCGTTCGAATTGCAGACAAAAACCCGAACTACGTATTGAACTTCAATGTTAAAACACAATTAATTCTCATTAAAGTGGATTCATTGAACGGATCTGTTTGTTTTTCCGCTATATTCCTTTTACTGCAGGCAATTGTTACTTGTTCGTTCATTAGCAGCCAGGGGCTATTTATCTCCAATGGAAGTTTCGGTGATATACAGGTTTATCCAACGAACACTTCTGGACATGTTTCTTTCACGTAAATGTTGCCTTTATATTATTCTATGTTGTAGTTGTTCAAAAATAGGGTTGACAGCGAATTTCCATTGTCATTTAAGAGACCGTCCCGCCACATCTTGGAATCATGGGTATTTAGCATGCATATGTTAATATCTGTTAACATAGCACAATTAAATGTTCCAAAGCGCCAGTGGTTGGAATTGCACCCGTCGTCGTATCGATTTTGAAACGGAAAACGCCGTTCACTAAGTTACTGAGAGTACAGCTAAGGTAAGTCAGTGTACTGCTAAAAATTTTGTGATTATTTTTTCATTACTTTTCTCTACCAAGTGAGCCAGTTGTTGAAAATGCTGTGCAGCTGAATTGCCTCCAACAGACAAGTAGCGGTAAGTCCGCTGTTATACGCTTGTTTGTCAACCAATTTTCAAGATAATTGCAAGTAGCTTGGATTGCATGCAGTTCACTTTTCGCATTTCATCTCTACCCTGTTTAAGATTTTCCTAACAGGTCTCAAATCTTAGGGCCCAAAGTTAAGTGATCACTCATACGAAGTCTCTTTGTACACTCCCTATTCACAGGACGAAGGTGCCATCCTACAGTAGGCATCCACATGTCTCTATATGTGTAGATATATGGGGGCCAACAGCTGCGAAATCTTGCATCAATTGCTGAAATTGCCTTGTACAAATGCACTTACTTGGATAACATTTGTTTCACAAATAATTTGGATCAATGGTTGCATTAGGTAGTCCGAATAATGTAAATGGGCAATCTGTAAGACATGGCGAAACAAAGACTGCAGGATGAGAATAATACAACGAGTAAACAAGAAATATAGTGTCGACACGCGAAGTCGATGTGAGAGCCAGCGAACAACAAAATGGAACGAAGACGCAGCGGAACGACAAGCGAGCGCGCGGCGTGAACCGAAAGTTAGGGTGTATGGTGTACTTGTCGTTATGTCTACTCCTTCAAACAAACGTTTAAACACAACAAATTTCGAAACAAAAACCGTGCCGTAACAATCTTCACTCTAACATAGTTGGCAATAAACAAATAAGGCCGCTACACGTGGGAAAATGGAAAAATATTTGCGTGCCTAGGCGCACTTAACGACGGTCATGCATGCTGATGTTAGTGAACCTATGTAACGTTTCTTACTTAGCAATAACGTGCGTATCTGGTACAAACCGTGTACATACTGCGCACCAGGGAAATATGTCTCAGTCAACTACCCCAATTTCCGTGCGCATCATTATTCCTACTGTCATGTAAACTCTGTAGGCTTTTTACTTCTTTCCTCCGTTAACAACGGCATTTTACTTAGTGTATACCGCCTTTTCAGTTCAACGTCCAAAGTGAACGAAACGCATTTATTATTATACAATAAGGGTGAAAAATAAAGCTTATACAAATCGGTTGTTTGTTTCTTGATAAACAAAACTTCTCAGATCATCAGCGTGTTAAACTTCCTAAAGTTGATGATAAGACTGTTCTTATAATTCCAGTTACTACGACTATGTCTTTCTAAGTGTTGGAAACGGAAGTGGACCGTGCATCGCACTTGTCGAACACATAATAAACTTGCCTCTTGTCGCACGAGTTTTTATCAACTTTTGCAGGTTTATCTTCTGTGTCATGTTACGTGACGATTGTGGTCATCAGTGGCCCAAACCACAACACCTTGTCAAGCTCATGGGTGGTATGAAAAACTATATGTATCCTCTGGTTTCTGCACTGTTTCAAGTGGTTTACGTTTTTGAGCTCGCGTAACTGGCCCGCTGAAATCCTTTCAAAATCTCATGGACAACTTATCAGTGGTTACAGTTATCAAGTGTGTTTACTTAAGAACGTAGTTACTCAGCTCTTCGTTATCATCGTCATAGGTGTGCCAACGCTAGATGTCCAATTGCCTCGGAAGGCACTAAATTTAGTTGGCTGGGTAACGGTAAATGTTTAAAGCGTTTCATAGACTGACAAGTTATGAAACGTTAACGTCTGACCCAAATTTTTAAGTTCCGCAAAAAAGTGAATTGTGTGATAAAAGGTACGCCACAGCCTCATCGCTAAAGATAAATATGTAACTATATCTACTTGGCCGTGGTGCATATGTACATTCAACCTCTGTTCATACTCTGAGTTGGTTCTGACTCCATAAGAGTATATCGACCAAAGGACTCTGTCGGCAGTTAATCAAATGTTTGTATTCGGCAAAACTGACCTGAAGAAAAACTGCATACTGATATAACTTGCTTCTGTAATGTTGCAGATTTTTCAACGACAATAAAGCATTCAAATGTCCTTCAGATACGCCATTTTACCGATAATTCTTCCTAGGTTTGCTGTAAAACACGCAGTGTGTGTTGAGTGATTTTTCTTCAACCGTTCAGATTCATACACACGGTTCGTCAGTAGACTCTTCATAGTGGGCAGAAGGGAAGCAACTAATTAGCGAAGAAAAATGTTGATCGCGCCCATTAATTACTAGGAGGCAGAATGTTTTTCTCTTAAAGATCAAAGGTTCTGTCTTACAACTTCTCGATGTGATCTGATCGCCGCCACCATCTATCAGAAGAGTAAACCTGTAGGCAACTAACGACGAGGGCAGCCTCTCTCACTTGGAATTGTTACAGAGGATAGCAAGGAAGTTAGTAAAATGTTATATCTAGCCTGCGTAAATGAAATATTGATGTTTCATAGATGTCCACTACCAATGCTATACATCCTAAAATGTCGCTTGTTCGTAGCAGTCAAAGAGAGCTACTCACAACTATAGGACGCATCAGCGATGATTGTTATAATTGTAGGCAGTTTGTTTAACACCGAGTACTACATGTTCTGACTTGTCTAAAACGTCCGTTTGCGAACTTTAATTGGTGTTTAAACTTGCTGTAGTGAAAAGCAACCCTTTAACTGCCTTTGTCGTAGTTTTCAAATATCACTGGCCTGCTATAAAAAGACCTTCTATGACAACACGATAATGACTTATTTTGCAAACACTCCTCCAATCATTCCGTATAGACGCTGTTTACGGAAGTGTGCGTTGTTCTATTTTTGACAGTAAAGCAGTCAATTAAAAAACGGCTGGATCTTTTGTTCTGGACTGGACCTCCACATGATAATGCATCGTAAAATAGTGTAACGTTGAATACGGATTTGTACACTTAAATAGTATCTTCCGAAAAGATGTTAAGTAAGCGGGGTTTATGGGCCATATTGTAGGTGTTCGCCGAAAACTTTTACACCAAATGAGGTACCGCATAAACCTCAACAAGTGACTGAAGGAAGATAGTGACTGTAGAGTTGCTACTCTTAGAAAACATTTCCCAGACTCACGACCAGTTTGGCTGCGGTTCATTGCGTAGGTTGAAAATTATGTGTAATAGTATGCCCATAGACAACACCTGATCAGCTCACCCGGACTGTATTATATAAATCTCGCGGGGTCTTTTGAACGCCCCTATTTTAGTTGAAATGGTCCGACTTATGATCAAAAGAAGTAAAAATGTTTTTTGCACTCGCTTGCCTGATCACTGACAGAAAATAAGTTGAATTACAGCTAACTACTCGTGTCTTTCTTCAAGCCCATTTTGTGGCACACCGTCTGTATAACGCTTTGGAAATTACACTCGAAATGTGTTGGTTGATTAACATATATGCATTCATACCGAAATTGTACAGGGGATCTGAAGTCTTGATTTGTACGTTACTTCATTCGTAGCAGGTTGTAGCCGCCTGGGATCACCAACTTTTTAGGTTCTATATAGTCTGGGGATAATTTTCCGAGAGTTATTGGAGTGAAAATGATGGAAAACCAAGCGCAGATCTTAAAGAAATCTTACGGGGCTCATGAGGACGACAAAACCATCATAACAGCTTGTATCATTGAAGGCTATATTATTAGAACAGGGTGTAATTTACCGCGTAACACCTTCCACTCTATAAGATTCTTGATAATGTATGAGGGGACTGTGAAAAATGCTGATGCCCTCGTTAAAGCTAAATGTTGGCGTGTATTAATAGAAGTCACGACCTTTGGTATCCATGAAGAAGAACCTGTTTCTTGTGCATTATGGATATAGGAATGGGCCGAGGCAAATTTAAGGAAAGGAATAATCAGAAGGAAATATTTGAAGGTGACTTGCTTTTAACAACGTTCCGTTATCTTTTTGGAGAAGCTAGTGGTGACGACTGACTGATTGCCCACGGAAGAGTTGAAGTCTTCTGACCTATAGATGGGTTTGATACAGGCTTTTCTCATGCCTGAAAGACAACGCCGTTCCGCAGTATGCTTCCACAGATTACTAGTTGGTTCCGCCGGATTATAAGAAACCACTTTGCAGACCTGAGGATGAAGAGTGTATGGTCACATTATGTTGCACGGATGACCTTAAATTAAAGACCCCGAACGTCAATCATATAAAAGCTTAAATCAAGCAGCGTTTGTTGACAGCTCCACCAAGCTAAATTAAAAAAATATTTTGGTGATATTAGCGAGTAAATCTCTGGATAATAATCACTGGAGAACTTAACAACTAGCTGGGAATAGTTGAGGTCGTACCTTCAAATAGTGGTAAAGATAACCGAGAAGTTTCAGTGTCTTTTGTAGACACTACAGCTGCATAAGACATTCTTCTCCGCGCATGCTGAGAGTAGAACCTCACTGTGCATCTATTTTGACCAGTGCAAAAAACGTTTAGGTCATGTAGTTTGCCCGTAAGTCTGTGTTCTGCAGTTTGAAAGGAACGGCCATTAAAAACACAACGTACCTCAAACTGGACAGAACAGTCAAATAAAATCCAACACCTCGTGCGAATCACAAACAAGAGACTGGATTTGTGCATGGCGTTTTAAAACGTATAGCGTCTCTGGTCCACAGGATTATAGTAACTAATGATTGGGCTATCATCCCAACGTGATTTAAGTTTTGATTCAAAATTCTTTTATTAGTCAACGAATTCGGTGACAGAATATGAAGTGGTGCATTTGACAAAATCTTTGTAAATGTCTGGAGTAGTTGTCTTTAACAGCACACATATCGCAAGTGAATAATTGCCGATTGCAGTGTACTCGACCTAAATGGATAGAGATTGTTAAAAGATGAACGAGTAGGACGTACTTGCTGATTAGTGGGCCTTCGAAGAAGCACGTCGAGTGGGTTTGATAAAAGGATCTACCCAAAGGTTCGGTGGAGTTTTACCAAGCATTTAGGCAAAAAGCCCGATAATGGGGCGATCAAAGTTTTATGTTCCATTAAGTAGAACATGTGACGTTTGAATATGCTGGAAATACTAGGCCAGCGGAATCGTAACAACTCTTTCCTAGAACGGCAGCAGGTGCTACTTGAACAAAGCGAACTGCTTTCGGCAATCACATTTCGAAAAAGCCCGTTTTGTATTCATGGTAATAAAGTATCTTAAATGTAGGCACTGAGCAACGCTCAGCGATTTTGGCGCTGTCGACGTAATGAAAATAGTAAATTACCAACCTCCTGAATTTATGAAATTGTATGTGAGAATGTGTAGTCAATCAATAACTATCGTTCGTATATCACGATCTGCAGCTTTTTGGTCTAGTTTGGTTTGAACAGTCTTAAGTTTACGGGACTATTTTACCTGGTGAAGAAACACTGCAGCTTACTACAGTGGTGAAGGTAGGTACGATTTTATGTTAATTAGTGACAATAACATGTTAAAAACTTGATTTATAGGAAGCTTTTAAGAACTTTGGAGACGTAAAGTGTAGTCCCATGAAGTGGTGCATATAGACCAATCAGTTTAGTTTCAAACTTTCTGCCACTCCACGTTAGCAAACTTATGAGTCCAAATATTTCCTTCATTCAATATAGGCACTAGGATTGACAACTAGAGATAAACTGGTGTCACGTAGAACAACTAATAAAACAACTGTCCCAAGTCCGGGCTAACCTTGAATGAATTTACACCGTACACTGGGGTTAGGCTATCGTTACCTACATCCATTGAGACAGCGGGCTGAAAAAAGACCATGTTCCATCAGAACACAAAGTCACTTCATTTCCGACATCAGAAGATAACATTTTAACAGCGAACTTCAGTGAAATGACAAAAACAAACTGGCTCAAATTCTACACTGTATGGTTCTTGTTGGTTCGACAGAATTCAATTTATTGGCACCTTCATGTTAAATGTATGATCTGTTAACAGTGATGATTAGGGAAATTAGGTCCTATTGGTTGGCTTCCTTCCGGTCTTCTAGTCAGGACCCCACTTCTCCATGGTTATAAGGCGGTTGGGCCACCGACCCACTGCCTTGTATGATTATGCTATTCTAGATGTTGACGGATGTAACCTATGTAACTTCTTGAAGTTTCCCTACCTATGAAGTTCAAAATGTACACTATTGAATGAACTAAGTTTTGTTGTGGTGACTTACATTTGTGTACGCAGGTCTACAGGCATATAAACATGTTTATTGTTGGATGATCTAGACGTTTCGGCTACCGAGTTCGTATAACGGAAGTCGAATTACGCATATTTTATACGTTGGTGAATTTGCTTTCAATCAAGCGGATCGACCGCTGTTTTCACCTACCTTTTCGAAAAGTCTAAGCATTTCACTTTTATCCAAACAACCGACGTGCATATTGCAGTGTTTTTGTCATGTTTTAGGAATAACAGCTTCTGTCGGATCGATCAGAATTAAAAAAGGATTCAGTTCACAAACCGTAAGCGAACGATTTTTTGGTTACTACTGTACCTCTTCAACAACGGATAGATTTCTGTTCAAATTAACTCTTTTGGCAACGGTGATCCAACCGCGCTGAGTTGTGTAGCCCAATCTATTGGAGGATCCCAATACAAATTCAATAACTCACAAGGTGATGGATGGTATTTTTTTAATATATCACGAATAAATACAGGCCAATCCACCTTACTTATTCCAACCGATGGCAAGGTGTGGTTATATCCACAAACAGCATACTATACTGGCGTATCTTTTGAGGCAAGTTTTATCGTAAATTTGTAAAGATTTGAACTTCTAATCTCTCTGTCTTTTATTGCATACACATTCATGAACGATCCTATACTGCGTATGTTAGTTCGGCGTATACATTGAGACCACCAACAGTTGTGTAAAACCGCGTGGTGGTCAAGTGACGGCTTTGTCGCGAGATATGAAAATCTTGATTGTACCATTCAACAAAAATGTGGGTGTTGCTTGTTCTGCTAGCGTCTTGCAGATTACCTAAATCTCTGGCTAGAAACTCTGTCCATAATGGCAATATATTTCAGTCAGTAGCTTACCAACATTCACATCACTTATAATTCGTCCGGCTGGTTGTCAAGTTTTATCTTTTGCAATAAATGTTTCCTCTTTTATGTTATCCTACATCGAACATCAAGCTAATGGCCGTTGTGAATGAATGAATGGACATCATTTGAAATTTATCAGAGTAAACCGCCCAAACCTGGCATTATCAGGCACACGTTTCTGAGTTTAACCCGCATTGCGCTTGCTATATTTTACGGTATATGGATCATAACATTGTTACGAATAACATTTTTAGTCTAATTTTTAGGCCAGTACAAACAGAGGTGGCAGTTGGTTAGGTTCATAGGCGTATGCATGTACAAGTATACTCTAGATGACTCGTTATTAAGGCCGGACAACGACGATTATTGGTTGGCATGAATTCAAACAGTATCATTAGTAAGACGATTGTACCAACGCTGGCTGTCATACTAAAATGTCTGATGATTATCAGAATGAATTGAACTCACTTTAGAATCATCCTTTTCTAACTGGGAGTATTTGGCTTTAACCGGTAAACCTGTATACCGGACTTTTACTTTCGACTGGCATCAACTCATTCGTTGAGGCAAATTGTGTGCTCAGCTGCCTAAAATTTTAATGAGTAACAAAAATGATTCAACTTCCGATCTGATGTTGGCTTGTAGATATTGGGATTTCAGTCAGCTCCTCAGAACTTGGCTATAAATTTTTGTGTAATTTTGCATTTTACTGGTTATGATAAATATAGAGATTTTTAGTTAAACCTCTAATCTACACCCGTAGATTCGAAAATGATTTGGTTCGACCGAACTGTAATTTGAAACACAGGATCCCAAATGTTGTTGAAACGGTATTAATGGCGGTAATACCTTGAGCATGTAATATTTCAAGGCTGACAAGTATTTGAAGTTTTTCATATCAAACAGAACTGGAAAATAAAGGCCGTTTTCGTATTTCTGGCAAAAGTGGTATTGTCACTTGTTTATTTCAGAAATTTCCTTCCCAATATAATAGTGGTTTTTATCTTCCAGGTGATAGCTTTTTTTAAAAAGACACTACACTGTCCAAAAGAACTTCACAACTAGACGTTCCTCTGTTATCTCTCCTGCCGCGAATCCAAACCTCTATCAACTATCACTGAATTTGCGTAAAAGACATTAAAGTAGATGTAACTCTACAGTAAATTGTATAGAAAGCTTAAAAATCAGAACATGATAGTTAGCACTACTACCTAACAAATAATCAGTAATTCTGGAACGCTTCAAACTAAAGTCTACAATTAGAAGACGTGGATTAAAAATGATGGGATAAGTGAACTTAATAATACACACCACACATTAATTTCACGTCGGTGTGACACTCAGAAATAATTAGTTTTGAACACGTGAAACCGGTTTCTCCTAAAGAATTGGTTCGGTTGTAATAACTGCTAGTGGTGATAGTGTGTTATGATTATGGAGGCTGATGTTAATTTCACGGCATGAACTGCCAGAAGGATTAGTCATCCAGTGAACGAGAATGAGCGTTCCCAACTGAACGTCAGTGACGCATAGGTTAGTAGGGTTCATTTTATAAAGAATCTTTGATAGGTTATAGTTTATTATTGAGATCAAAACCCATTGTTTCTATCTCTGTAACTTTATTTGCTGTTGCATAGGAATTTGTATTAGCCTGGTTGGATTCCACTAGGTAGGTCTGTTTTGACTGAATGCAGAGTTAGCGTGCGTGTCTAAGTGACAGCCGTGAGATTTACTACTCTCAAATTTCTTATCAAAAGTTTGATCATTTTCACTTCTCGTGGACAATAATAAGTTTGTAATGAGCAAATCGTTACCCCATAAAAGTGATCCTTCAAGCCATTTACAATAAGTAACAAGTCTAGTGAATTTTCACGGTAATTTTACGAACTTAAGAAGGCTGTTTTGTGTAATGCCTTACAATTACACTGTCACCACGCTACTGAACTATCAGTAAGTGCAGATATCGTGAGCACATCTGCAAAATGTATCGGCCACTGTTACATAATGCCGTTTCAAAAATTTAACAACATGAATTAGATGCAAGCATTTCGTATTGACTCGTCAGTACTGTCGAGTCAATACGAAATGCTTGCATCTACCAGTTTTCGTTTTCTGACTGTTTTGTTTAAACTTCTGAAGGGAATGAGTTGTTTTAAATATGAATTAGGTCAAAATCTAAGATGATCTGGAGCATTCTTGTAAAATCCACAAACTGATAACCGCACCTTCAGTTATACCGATGAACAACAGGCCTATCAGCTGTATGATCTGTGCATGAAGCAAACAAATAACACCTCGTCACTTTCTTGAGTTCTCAGGGCTGGTTGACTAGGGACGCTAACTGAATTAAAACCTCACTGATTATGGTAAATCCTTGCGCTGAGGTTAAAAATCTCACAACCTTTTTCTGTTTACGTTGTCTATCTCCTATCTGACCAACGGTTCTTGCTCTATCTTTGTTTACTTCACACTCGTCCTCGTTGTAAAATTGTAATAATAGGTTCCTACTTTTGTCTTAACCTCACACTCGGGCTTGGATGTATTTTAGAAAACAGGTAAACGGATTCTTCTTTTTGTGTTGTATGACACTATCAGTTGACTGTCGGGTTGATTTTGGTATAACATCTGTAGAATCTACTCTGCGTTTCATTTCAGAGGTCAGCTGGATACTGCTAGAACCCAGAGGTCAAATCAAACTGATAACGACCGCAAACAGCTAGGTCATGTATCGATAGTGGAAAATATATGAATATCAACAAATACATAAGAGAAAATATATAGAATCAATATGAAATGTCACATACGTTCGAGGTGGTACTTCCCTGGTGAGTTTTCGACCGTCAGTGGTCGAGTATAAGCAGAAATTGTCCAAATTCAAGATAGCGACC
>LUCH01002010.1:37610-49638 GCA_013368495.1 Paragonimus heterotremus | reverse complement strand
TATAAGTATGATCTGTGCAAAATGAGTGCGATAAACTACCCTGTACAGATTTCTGACAGTGTATATCTACAGACATCAGATTTAACTTTTTCTGAGCTATTTTTTAATAACAAGAATACTCACACATATCCAATTTTCGTAATCCTCAATTGACCACCTAACTACAACTGTAACCGTCACTGACCATCAGAGTTTATCGAATCACCTAGACATTTCACTACTGTTACTAGTATTATTTCCGTATGATTCAAACCAATTAGGTCAGTTAGTATTTATTTACGGCAGACATGGTTATGTGAAAAGCTCATAGTTCACATGTCAAAGTGCCATATTCATGTTGTGTTTTTGATTTAATTTGAACGGAGTGAGTTCACTAATCTTCATTTAACTTACGAACATGTATTTGGTTGGAATGGGCACGTCGGATTATTTGTTCGCCTTGGCTAAGACACCCCTGGCTCTAAATTAGAACGACCTTATGCTAGTACTTAAAATGTCACGTCACAGGTGAGACACTGCTTGGTTAATACTAGTGACTTGGCTGATAAGACCCTGGATATTGAGACGTACTAAGTGCCTTACGTGATCCCATATGTTGCCACACAGATACATGGTTGATGGCATCCGTAACGGATTAGCCTGTCACAGTGACCGAAGCCAAAGGACGCCTACACTTAACCATCACCACATGCGGCTTGCGCCGCGCCACTTGTGGCTCCACTCACACATCATGTATCCAGTATTAAAACTGAAGGAATAACACAAGAAGATCTGTGAGTGAAAGATTTGTGTCCAGCCGGTCAATGTTGGTTATATAATTAAATGGTTAGCAGGAACAGCAAACCCTTATCTCTCGGAAAATAAACAGGGAGGGAGACTGCAGTGACAAAATCTAAACTGAGAGGAGAGATATGTGAAACGTAACACGAACAGCATTTCAATATACGAGTGCATATTGCTGCATTCTAAAGAGGATGAGGATGAGAAACAAAATTCAGATTGACTAAAAAAAGAATAGGCGAATCATTCATCATACAATACACCAACAATGCTGAAGAAAAGAACGGGTAGAAGACCAGATACAGATACATACAGACAAACTGAACAACATGAAGATAAACCACAACAAGGGAGTGTTAGTGATTCGGTAGAGTAGGCGGCGAATAGCTAAACCCAAAACAAACCGAATCTACAATATATACGATAAGAGAACGTTGACTGCGAACCTGACGCAGTGCAGCCAGCCAAAGAAACGCATAAACAGGGGGCACAACATTTGAAATCATGTGGAACGCATATGGCATTCCATACCTGCTGATAACCGTGGTCCAAGCATTTTGTGCAGATCCACTGACTAGGTTAGTTTCTTCAAGCTGTCAGACTGGGTAGAGAAGTCGGATTGTCGGAATGTCTTCATTGATCCTAACGACCGGTAAACAAACAACTGAACGAGAATTAGGGTTAACTTGGTTGATCTATTATGATAGGCTCCCCATGGTCTACTACAGAGTTTGGAGTTAAAATTAACCGGTATCATTCGGCGCGCTCCACTGGCCTAATCAACCACCCCGATGGAAAGTGTAGTGGGTTTTCATAAATTGTTAAAATAAATGCACATTCTGGTGTCTAAAAAATGGATTGATGATCTGTCCGTAAGTGGTTCCATAGAATTCCGTTAAATTATAAACGTCCCGATTGAACAGATGGGACTCAAGAGATCTGTACTATTTGCAGAGGTTTCAACAAAACGCGGTTACCAAGATCTCAAAACTTCTTGATTGGTTTGAAGGGAAATCGCAGGGAAACCACCGTTATAGCCTTATAGCGATTTTGACGCTTTTCCCAATACTTGTTTTCTTATAATCAGAACGACAATTTTGTGCCCTGATATTTCCTCTTCAGTGATAACGTCAGAATATTTCCATTCAAAAATGATCTTAACAACGTGGTCCAGACGAAGCACGTCACACAGCGAGTCCAAGGATAGTTATCTGATCCAAAGCCAAGTCGCCTCAGTACGTATTCATCATATCACAGGAACGGCGATGTTCGCGACTAACAACGGACAAAAGAACGCACGACGTCAAGAGTGTTAAACCACATTCTAGAATATATGTAGTCCAACTAACAACGAAACAGCTGTGTCGTAAAGTGCTATTGGTCTCCTTTTGGATATCATCTCAAGGCATATTTAACACATGCAAGGTCAATCAGCTCTAATACGTTCAGATAATGAACAAAGGATCATGTAGACCGTTTCTTCAGGTTTAAATCACGTGTTAGAAAATACTAAAAAATTGAGGTGCACCTTACAGTCATGTAATTAAAACGCAATACCGGACCACTTTCCTGAGATGTCATAGTCCATTCATTAGCAGGATGAAATCGATAATCCATTTGCAAATTCGAAAACGGCGTGAAGGGAGTTTCTGAAAACAGTTAGTCTCAGTAGTCATCAACGGAATGACAGACAGTTGTTATGACTTATTTGCGACACACTAGCACAACACACTTTTAATCACTCCCATCCTGTAGCCAGTTGCTGAATGAATATGTTGAAGCTTATTCACACATCTTTGGTCCGAAGTCTCTGCAGACGTGAGGTGGATGAGCAAGAATTAGGCCAACAAATGTGCATACCACTTCGGTGATGGTCATTAAGATCAACTGCCTGGACAGTATGCTACAACTTTGTAGGTCTACCTAGTTATTCATTTCCTGGATGTTATGTTGAGAATTCGTGCATAGTTTGCCGGTTCAGATCTTGTATTGGCAGTTTCGAAGTGACGATTATTGACAAGAGTGGAAACCATCGTGGACAGTTCATATTGCCATTCACAACCTACAGCCGATCTGACGAGTATACCGCCAGCGTCACTCGATACCTCCGTTCTCTGATCGTAAGCGACCAGTCAATATGAGTGTATATGAATAAACTTGTGAAAAATGAGTAGTCACAACCTACTAGTACAATTTTCAGTATAATGAACACTAACAAAAACGTTGTTAATGTTTCAAGGCAACCTAGCTAGTACAGCATCTACTTACATGTTAAAGTTGTCTGTCGTCGAATTCACTTAAGTATGAACTTAGCAGACGGTCACATCGACACCGACCGGTGATGTATGCGAATACATCACAAGTGATCCGTCCTTCGGCTGTTGTTATTATCCGCTTTACCTTATGCAGTTGCACGACACACTAGTAACACCCATCTAAAAAGAGTTTCAGCACCACAAAATACGTTAGACAATCAACAGATGGCGGTTCAACAGTTGAAGTGGCAACCGATTTAATGAATCTCAACCACAACGTTGGTTCCACGAGCATCTTTTGCGTGCTCTGACGAATAGACGACTCCACCTACAAAAGATCTGGTCGAATTTTAGAGGTAATCTACATGCAAACAATCAACCTCCTCCACGTCTAATTGATAGGTAATTCAGTGTTCATTCAACAAAGGTGGCTAGTTTCGATGTGAATAAGACGTATAATCAGACTCAACATACGGAGATCTGTCATTAAGATCACTACTCACATGATCTGGCCGTCTATGTATGTTACGCTGAATGCGAAATCGATGTAGCAGTGGTTAGTACGCTAGTCTCACAAGCTTACGGGATGGAGCTAAATACCATATCTGGACAATGATATGGAATACCGGGTGGAACTCGAGTTTAACGAGGAATTTGGGAGTTAGTCATCAGAAAAGTTTATTTGAATACATCATCCGTGAGAAGAATGTGCAGATGAAGTTCAAGTTAAAACAATCAAAATCCCAACTTTCAACCAATTAACGAATACTTATCAACGGTCTCAATGGGACCAGTTTCTTTTAGTCTGCTTGAGACTTCTTCGTATCAAGGTTAATGACTGAAATTAGCACGTCGGATTACGCAAGTATGTGCCGTCTGATCAAACGGGTTTTACACTGACGTTTAGTTTATCACAACGAAATATTAGGAACAGTGAAACTTTAGTATCATCTATCATTACATTGTGTAATCACAATCAGCAGTACCAATTCGAAAATATACAGGTAAATTTTGTTAGCTAGAAATCTTCATAAGTCTGCACTAGAATACTACCTAATTTGATTGAAACCGTATTGGAAAAGTATTGTTCTGTCTGCTACACTGTTTATTAATAAGACACACGCACACAATACACACGTACATTTATGAAAGCATAATGTCTACCTTGTGCTTTTCCATGTCTAATTGTATCAGAATGGAGCTGTAAAGGATCGTAAAGCGGTGCTATGGACGATCAGGTGAAACATTGACAGGTGCAAAACTGCCTACAATCTAATACAAGATAGAGCAACTCATGAATACACAAATTGTTGTTTACCCATGGATTTCTTGCACGTCGTTTATTATGTCAGAACTGAATTCATTTGACCACTCTTGACTGAACGAATTGTGTGCCATCTCGTAGGCAACCGACTGTTCCATTGATAGTCTCGGATCCTGGAATAATGTGACATCTATCGTCGGAGATGTACTCGATGAGTACACATTTTTAAGTGCAGGACATGGTTGTGGGGATCCAGAATTATAAAGGGATTCGTGAGTCCATCGGATAGTGTTCAGCACGCTATCAGCATCCACACTGTTATTTGGTTCAGTAAACAAAGTGTGTTTAATGGAACCGCGAAATTCCTGCGACATCACAGGGAACATACCCGCGTTTCCTATCGCAGAAATCTGTCGACAGCGCAATCGAATTCCCATACACAACGACCACAATAGGCTAACGTGGTCAAAACGAACTACCCATGTTGGTCACACGTGGGCTGATCTGTGAACATTCTGGAACAACCGCAGAATTTCACGGGTGGGTGAGCTGGTTTGCCGAAACGCTTTGGCTTTGTTGTCATTACTTATGCACACCCTCCCCCTTCCTTAAATCCCATGGTCCAATAGGAACGTGACTAAGACAAGTGTGGGTTATCCGCAGACGAGAAAGAACTAGTTCCCTCTGACCAGATTAGCCATCCGCTGACCGGATAAACCAATCGGGTTGCTGAATCCGTGCTGTCAGCGACGGCGACAGTGCTGCGCTGACAGCAGATCGTTTAAATGGAGCTGATCGATCTGGGTTGGAATAAACCTCATCACGACTATGGGCGAGACAGCCGTGGATGTGACTGTTGCAAACTACCGGATTTGGACACGAAATATTTTTGGTAAATAATTCACTACAAATGGCCCCAGAAAAAGGCAATAATCCCCAGTATACACCAACACCCACTTAGGAAGATACTTGAGTAATACCAAACAATTTACTCGTCTAACTGTGAGTTAACTTGGAAGTGAAAAACGAAAGCTCCTAATCAACTAGATGTTACGTGGTATACGTGTAATCACAAAAGATGAACTAATGAGTCATTCTTTCTAATGAAACAAGATTATAAACCGAAGGCACCTCTTTCTGTAGAAAAAGATGGCTTTTGTTCAACGCAGTATAAACCAACCTATCACGCTTGGTTCTTATTAATCGTCTGGAAACCCTTCGTCATTCAAGTGTTTTCCCTAACGGTTGTACTCCACTGGATCGGGTCACATGTAAAATTCGTGTACGTTCTGGCGATTGATCAGAATGATCCAAAATTACATCATCTGAATGCAAAAACTGTGGTCAGCTGTGAGTAATGTTCAACCCGAAATATTGACACTCAACCTAACGGATCTGTGAGCGGCCAGTGGATATCGAAAGAAGATTTTGATAATTACACCATGCGAGGCTTAAGCGAACCTTGCCAGACAACCTGTGCGTTACTATAATTCACAAGAAGAACATAGATCTGTGGTCCCAACAGATTTCACGACAAGAAACAGACCGATATTGGCTGGTAATGCATTACCACGGCTAGATACATAACTCACAATAATCACATACCAAAAGCAGTCTTGAAAACTCGTGACACCACTCAGGGGGTCCCACATTATATCCCTTCGTGGCTATGATGTTATCTGACACGATTTGCGATCCAAAATACTTTATGGTACCGAATTTCACCTAGTATTTTATTACAGTGGGCATTTTGGTCAAACTGATTGTGCGAACGCGCCAAGAATTAGCATCCCAAATGGACTGATCATCACTCAACTGCACGGCTAACCTGGATTTGCAGTGTGTAGGTGTTCCATTTGCTTTAAGTAGAAAGACTTTTGATCTAATCCGTAACCAGATTCAACTCGTTAAGGTGAACCACAAATCAATAGACCGTATATCATTTCAGAAGATGATTATGGTTACATGTAGATGAGAACCTCCAGTATGACTTCAACATATTGGGACCGTAGTCAAAGCTTTCATGGTTAACCAACAGACTGATTGAAGATCTCCACAACTGTCATCAAAAACAAGATATCAAACAGCTTTTTGTCAACAGGCCAGACAAGTAATGTTCAGAACGAGCATCACCCACAGTTGATGACAGCTTATGCATTCAAATGAATCTTTTGGTTGACCCACTTCTAAAAAAGGCACCAGATTCTAAATCCACTCTTAATAAAGCTCATTGATAGTGTATATTCTTCAATGTCTCTTTTGGAAGTGAGCTAACGGGAAAGGTTTATCTGAATGTAAAGGCTGCTCTCAACTGTGAGTGTTGTTCAGTTCGTGACAGTCTAAATTCCAAAAACCTCTCCCAGTAGCATAATAGTTATACCGCAACGCTGTCAGAGCGAATCGGAAAAAAAGTAGATAAAGACGTTAACAGTTAAAAATGAAAACAGCTCATTAACACAACAATGCGATAATTAGGACACAGATGGAACCATAGAAATTTTGTTGGTCATGGAATGGGCGGTACGTTATACAATCGCGTGACTTCAGACTAACCGTTATGGATGTAAAAGGCTGGAGTATTCAATCGAATCTCGATCTTGTTAGAATTAGGTATTTAATTGCCCTTGACTGACTTCTCTGGACTCGATAAATTGAACGAGAAGAAGTGGATGGGTTCATGGTATGAGTCATGCCAACTAGATGTGTCCTAGTTACACTGGTTGTTATCTTTGCAACTCTACTTTTGATCAGAGCTGCACACGAATAGCCTTAAACATACTTCTGGTTGTGAGAACCAGGCAACGATTATTTGTAATCAAATACTCACCTACGAAGCCTAAGGTTTTATACATTTAATAGAACTTGAGATTTTTGTCAACAATATTTTTGTCTGGGCTTTTCGGGATATAATGAGGCACTGTGTTGTAAGACCTTTTATTTAAATATGTATGTGAAAACCTTCATCAGTATTTTACTGAACTGTCAATTTTGTAGGTAACGGTTGCTAAATTCCTCCACATACGGTGATGTTTCTCGCTTAGTTCTCATCATCTGTAAGTCATCCTACTACCGTTAACAACTAAAGATTTACGTCTTGTTCGAATGTACGAAATGTCCTCTATTTTTTTTGAACAACTTGAGTGCACTTTTCCGATTTGTGGCTATCCCGATATTCTCCTCTGCCAGAAATGAACATTAAAAATAAACCAGTCCATTGAGCAGTCTCTCAGTAATCTCACAATAAATATTTTGATAAAGCCTGTATAGCTTTCAAACAACTCAAACATAGAACAGCGATGGAGCTCAATCTATATATGATCATTCTTCACTGAAAAGTATTATGATGCTCAGTAATTGCAAGAAACAGAATTAAAGTAACCAACCAGATGGCTTGCTAGCACACCGATAGAGTTGAGTTTCACTCAGAGTTTCGTCGGAGATGTGATCTCCCGCCATGGAGGTACACCTCGTTCTTTCTGTGATATAGTTACAGCAACACGGTAATGTACTGAGGTACGTACCGGTTGCCATATGTGGAATGGAGTAAAACGACATGTCCAGTGGTTGTATGAATGCAACAGAGTGGACAAGCTAGAAATCCCAGTGACACACGGCCAAGTGCTTGCCTGAGATTTTGTTGGTTCCAAAATCTTCCTGCGAAGACGGTCAAAATATATCGTTTGTGTGCACCTACTGCACTGCTCCGAATAGACGATATACGCATTCAATCCGTTTGCGATGGTCACGTCTACTATCACGACCCATTCGCCACCCGCCATCACGGGATTAGACTTACGGAAGAGAATTAGTAGAAAGATTCATGGATCTTCTGATGAACGTCGGACAGACTACCGATTGGCTTTCGCAGCCTAACGCCACCCTGGTGTCACGCATGCACTCAGTTGCATGGGTAAATGTGAGAGATATGACCACATTAGACAGACTTGTAAGGAACTCTGGCACTTAAGCTGCACGATCCGGTTACAATCACAAAATCTCTGACCCGGCTGAAGACCAATGGGGAAATGCGACCAAGGCTGATCGACACATCGAGTGATTCCATGCAGTGTGATCCCTCAGTATATTCACTAAAGCTCTCAAAATCTAATGGATATTCGCCCTTTAATGAAGTGATTTAAAATATGTCACGAGATACTCATCTAATCACGCACCCTGAAGAGATGGACCTCATTGTTGCTTGGACTCATCACGACGAAAAATTCCAACAAAAAGCTGAATATACAACCCGGTTGTCCATTAAAACCACCGTTCCAACAAACATCAAAATGACAGTTGGAATGGGGATTCTTTTGGGAATTCTCATACAACTTCAACAGCCCTTGTCAGATTTCAGGTAAAAATGGACTAGTCACTCACTCGGAGAGTCACGAATGCCGCTGAAAGATAGTTTGGTGATACACACAAAGTTGTCACAGAGTTTGGAACTGAAATTTGGATTTGAGTGAAGAACAGTGATGTAACCTTTTTGCGGTGGCAACTACAGGGTTTGTACAAACTTCTCCAGTCAACGAAGTATTTGACAACCACCGACTCCATTCTGACTGGTATTTGATGCTCGATAAGTTTATGGAAACTGGGCAAACGTTTATAAACGGAAGCTTCCTGGATATCGATGCGGTGGTCTGTGTCTGCAAAATATGCTAATATGGTGCGGTTAAGGGTATTGGAGAAGTCGGTCGTGAGACGTACAAAAGTATTTACTGATTTTGTTCGCATATAATGAGGAAATATCTCTACTGGACTAGACTGTTGCGCCATAGAACAAACGGTAAGTAAGTGCACAAGCGTAGATTGGGCAAAAAAGGAAATCTTCCTTTCTGACTGCACGTAGACAAAGTGCATGTTAAGAGAGGTGTGTAGAATAACGTCTGAGAGATACAGTTCGCCGTCACGATGTCAATGTTGAGTGAACGTTCGGCGAATGTGTTTTGCTTCTTCAATGCGACGGCGAGATTATGTGACTCAGTGACGATCATGTTTCAAGTTTTAAAAAAACGGCTAGGATAATATGTTCATTATAAAACATTGGCGGTTAGCTATCATTCTTTAGAAGATCTTCACCAGGCTGTTGTTTAGACATCTAAATGAGCTAAGTGTTTGTAAATATTTTCACTTGAACTGGCCTCAGTGGTGTGATGGTCAGATCTACCTCACAGTCAGTTGTTACTGGCATTACGCCTATGATGGTAGAAGTGTAAAACCAGTCTCTTGTTTCGTAACATTTTCTCTCAAGACCTCCCCAACCCACAATCAGTGTTGTGAACACTGTTTCTCAACCCAACTTAAAACTATCGTACACTGATCCGGAGGTAGATAGTACTGGCTTCACCGATGAGCATAAACAAGCCTAGTACCCTGGCACAGGTGATGCTCAAAGGACCGGTGTTCCAGTAAACAAGAGCTACAACTAGTCTGCTTCACAGACGCTTGACACTTATCCAGCGAGTCGAAACGTGAACGGAACTGACTGAGGGGTGTAAGTTCGAAAGAATGCATGAGGAAGCATCAACATACCACCGCGATTAACACAAACGATAATACTATGTTACCAGTGAGTAGACAGACTGGTGTACTTAGTAGACACTCAACGTAATTGAATAATGTAGAGAAGAAATATTTCGAGAGAAAACATGCAAGAAAAGGTGGGTTCTATGTACTATCATCGTTTACAAACTAGCGCCTACGATTATGCCCGATGCTAGTTACTCAATCAAAAAAATAGTTTCATATTTCGGTCAGTGATCAAACCCATCAGATTAACAGTGTACAGAGTAGGTGCCGAAATATTACTTCCTTTTTGCACGTAGACACTGTGCACACCAGAGATTTGTGTTTTGTTTTACTGAATTGCTAGGGTGTATGTGTCCGTGATAATATCAATAGTTAAACCAAAGCCTGAAAATCTTTCACTGTCCCCAAGGCACTCAGGCATATGGAGCAGATAAGATTTGGAGCCAAGACGGTCATGTTACCTGACAAACACGACGATCACTCGCATCTTCAAGTAATTCCAACATTTCCATGTTTGTTCGCATGACCGCAACTGTCTGAACAACGCCTCGTTTCCGGGGCCCGGACTGTTGTCGCCTTTCTTGTTACAGGTTTGTCTACAGCTGTTGGGCAGGTGGTACATATCATAGTTTATTTACGCTCTAGAGGACCGAGGGGCGAACGCCATGTGACCCGCAACGAATAAACTGACCAGAAACGGAGGAGATCGGTTGCTCTCATCGGGAGCAGGCGAGTGGGAGGCAACCGGAGCACATGTCTTTGTAGTCCAATTTGAATCAAGTTCATTCCACACTCTCTTTTTCTCATCCTCGTCAGATGACAACAAAAGTTAATTTACACAAATTTTGCAAATGAGCAATTTTGCGATGAGTTCCGCTAATATTAACATTGCGCAAACTGACAAAAATTGATCATCCGTATTCAAACGATGGTAGTATCAGTTGTGCAAGATATGATAGCCGCATGTATTAAGAGAATTACTGCAAAAAATCGGATGGATTGCGGAAATGAATATAGAGACGACTGCATGGCTTCAATATGCACCTAAGATCTACGTTGGGTCACAGACTGACTATATAGTATCCTGGTTGTAAAAAACGAACCTTCACTGGAATACTATAAGCGGTCAATGAACTCCATTCTTCACCGACATCCAATTAGAATTTGTTCCGATAGCACTTATGAACACAGTGACACATGTAGTCCAATTTTGAGCAAAGCCGTTTTCATCATAACTGTGTTGTTAATTGGAAACAAAGGCTTCATCTGTGGTTCAATTTTAGTTCACTCCTTAAAATTTCTAATCCTTGCGGATTATTTAAAAAACCTAACACCATTGTGCTTGGACAATACTAGTTTGTATTCAGAGTCTAGCAGTTTCAGACAAACAGAGACGTTTATGGTGAAAATTGAAAAAAGTGCTCATCTAAACTTGAGTGATTTGATTTTTGTACAAACGGTATGTTGTAGATGAATTCCTGACTGGATGGTGCAAGGAACAGATTACAAAAGTGATCTTTGTCACCACCTTCGTCCAACCCAGCTTCTTACTAACTGTCGACAGTGTACAAATGGATAGTCTGTGGTCAAATAATATTCAGCTGGATCTATCGAACATTCAGCTTGCAGTAAGCCAACATACAGTGAGAAGTATGTAAAATGTACAAATATGCACAATGATACTAGTTCGTGTAATGTTTTATTGAATGCAGAAAATACTGCGAAAATAATCTAAAGGTCCAGTAGTCAAGTAGAAGGGAACCACGTGTAAAAAATATAACGACGACAATAAACACAAGACAGAAAAGTGTGTCTGAACACGGATCGAACGAAACACCTATCGGTTTTATTACGAAAAATATAGCCGTGTTAACACAACGTATACTGATTACCTTGCCATTTCTTTCTGCAATACTTACTTATTACTCCAACAATGTCAGTGACAAGGATAATGTTACCAGCCGTTCACAAATGTTCTTTGACACCACCCTTACCAGATAGAAAGGCTTGTTCAATTGTCATGTCATCAACAGATTTTCAGACGTTTTAGATATGATCCAGACCTGCTGAAAAGCTAGCCGGGGAACGAACGAATTTCATATTTTACTCAAAATTATTCGAACATCTTTGCCCGTTGTTGACTAACATTATTGTTTTCTGAGGGTCAATGACTCGTCCAGTTGTGTACGACAACAAA
>LUCH01002010.1:3943-25406 GCA_013368495.1 Paragonimus heterotremus | reverse complement strand
GCTCAGTCGCTTGACCCAAAACCGAGAAATGAGAAGAGAGGCAGCTGCACTGTTTATTGGAAGAGCGAGACAAAATTATAGGACGAAACGATTACTATAAATGGCCCACAGACACCGAGTGAATCAAACGAAACAGTCATATGGCAGTGACGGTGACGGAACACACCACGTTACAGGGGACATCAGAAAACGCGAGAAATCACAGTCCAGATGGCGAACATGGGTTCGACGCACACCTACAATCTGATTGGCTGAACGGCACCACACCACCACCATACCATCTGAGCTGGGCTGGCCAATCGATGTGCCGTGATGCGTCTCGGATGTCTTGTTAGGAGATGCGCCCCCTAACACAACTAACATTATTTTGCATACCGAGAGCGTAACCAGTTGTTGAATCCACTCTGAAGGACGTCCGGCAATCTTGATTCCAAACCGGCGGCTCAGCACTATTAACAAAAAATGTCGAGCATCGACGTGTGTAAGCATAAACTGAGTTTAATTTCGTGAACAAATCTCGTGACTCTGGAGTATGGAAAACCGGACCGTTCCGTATATGAATCGTTGGTTTGTAGAAATTACAGACAATAACCATCTCTACCACTGCTCAACACGCGTAATCTCCAGCGAACAGCATTTACAAAACCGGTCTTTTCAGGAAATGCATCTCACGAGTAGCGTTTTCTGTTAATCGCGTTGAACTTTTTTTAAATTCCACCTTTCGAAGGATATGTCAAAGTGAGTCTAAAATGATCAAGCAATCATCAAACAATGTGACAGAGAATCATTACTTGAAGACTCCATATAAAAAGCTTCCACTTTCTGTTCTCAAATCGTTGGTTACGGTAAGCAGAGGTCATGGTGACCAAATGGAAAGGATTGCACTTTGATGATAACGCGCTGCCAACCAAACAATTTGTAAACCTTTACTCTTTGTGATATGTGGTTCGGAATTTTGTATACTTGAACTGTCCGTACCAATCATTCATAGAAATGCAACAAAGTCTGCTAGAGCATTGAATGTCAATACACTACCTGTTCTATTCAAACTCACAACGGGAAATTACTGATTCAAAGACCTGCTGATGGTATTACTGAAACAAATGCCAACGGTATATTACGCAGTGATTACACTGAATTACAGATTATTACTCTCAAACTTGTGCACTGACACCAGGGACCATGAAAGTCATCGCTATCCAACGCATTCTAACGGAAACGTTATAGAAACGATGAGTATATATGTTGGAAAAGTTTTCGAAATGATATCGGTGACTGGAGTTACTGGTTTAATGTCTCAATGAAGGAAGCTGAAGTACAACGCAAACGATAGATTACAATTAGCACCGACGCAAAACTAAAACACAGTAAGCATGTCATTGGTAGCTGAACAAGGAATCGTAATGGTGGTGAACTGTGCCTAGCTTGGATCTACTACGTTGATCACAAAAGCCGGAAAACTCCTACAAAACACCATCAAATGAAACTGGTGGAACACATGTTACTCTCCCTGACATCTCAAGAAGCAGCTTATCGTGAAACTGAATTGCACTCAAAGTTGCTGACATATTTCCCACTTACATAAACATTTCGGCCACCTCCACTCAAAACTATATGCTAGATTTGGAGTATGCTCTTGCTGCTAACTGTTTCTAATGCATGCCTTCCTCAGGGACCAGAATTTGACCTCTGACCTATGTTCCCATGAGTCAACCATACAGACTAAAGTATCCTTGATCTTACACTAAGCATGCCAGAAGTTTAAAACCTAAGCTCCCGGTCACCTTCACTGTTAAGTAAGACCCATATACTGTTAGAAAAGTCCGTATAAACGCGTGACCTGCGATCAAATGTAAGCAGTGTGTAATTTCGTAAGCTAAATCCCACAATGGGTATCAGTCGTCAGAATTATTTCGCATATTCCTATTTCTTGGCAATATGAATTCAGAAACATACTCATCACAACGTATTATACTCCTAAATAGTCTTACCAAGTAACAATAAATTTGAGATTTTAATGTAAGACGACCACCAAACAACTTAGTATTCTACCACGGAGGTTTTTCAATGAATTTAAGTAGGAAATTGACCTTCCAAATAATACACTACGAAAATCGCGTTGCAAAACCATCGACAGCAATACACCAACTTAGCTACTGGGAAAGATGAGAAAAATCCTTAGTTTGGAGATAAGATGAGCGGGGAGCGTGGGGATCAGTTCACACAACTCGAACGGTTGACATCAGGGAGCCCGCGTCAAGCCAAAAAAATAACCGGGCTGCAAATGAGGTTAACATGGGATGCGAGAGCTTTCCAGCAGTTTTCACGGACAATTCAGTCAATCAACAATTTCATACAAGTGAACCCAATTAACCACCATCCTCCCCAACTCTCCAGTGAGGCTAAATGGGCCACGAGAGCCAAAGCCAGACAACCGAATGAGCTGTAAACTGCCAGCAGATCCCGCTTCTCATGCCAAGCCTTTCGTTGACCAGCACAGATGTTAAACAAATGAGGTGTATTGATCTAATCTGTGCATTTGTATGGGTTACTTTGATCTACACAGTCGCAAAGCTCCATCGACGCGTGCGATCAGATGAGAACATTACTGACCTTTGGTGGTCATATTTCGCAACTGTAAAGTAAACTGCGTTAAGTGAAAAATGTGCCCTTCAAATCCACATAGAACACCTATGTGATAATAATATGGTACCAGTTGAAGGGTTGTCTAGCCGAGCAAACGCGACCTTCTACTTCATTCCCTGTCAATCGTGATACAACTTTCCAAGTGTAAAAACCGGTAGACTGCAAAAACTTTGTAATCAAATTTGAGAATAACGGTACGACTAGGCATACACTTTGAAGTCACAAAAATCGCCCTAAAGACCTAGGTGGAGCAGGGAATACTAATATCCATATCTTTGTGTTGTTGTTAGTATAGTCCAACTTCGTTATCTTCAACCGCACAGCGTCAATAAGTTACGTATGGCGACAGGCATCATTAGTTAAATAAAAGTCGGTCAGGGGTAACTGAGCCTACTGTTCCTGTGAGCCTATCGTTTGTCTTCTTGGAATGTTGATGTAAAGTGTTTCCGTTCGAAGTTTACCATCTTTTGGTACATTCACGCTGTGCAACTGTATGCCGAGTAATGACTGATAAATGGATAAGCGCAACGTAGACACGAAAGTCCGAGGAGCAATGCAGCATAAACAAGACAGCAGTCTTGCACCTCTGATCTACAAAGCATCCACTCAAGCTTAACATGGCCAAGTGGAAAATAACAACGGTCACTTGTGCTGAACGGAAAATGTTCTTGGAAGTTTCCGTAAATGAGACCTCACAATAATCGGCCCAGTTAAACCAGTTTTCAAACTGCGTTTGTACTATCAAGAGGACCGAATTTTTGCTTCGTTTCCTGACAGAGATGCTTTTCGATAATGTTCAGTTATCCTATAGACATTCAACACCACAGCTTTTCGTCTGCACTACGTGAAAAAGAGCCATATGTGCATAAGGCCTAATGACGAGTAACTAGGCAAATCATAACGGTCAGTTCGAAGCGGTATCCAAATAGACTTCTCAAGCCGAAACAATTTCCAACGTACTATGGACACATTCAAACTAATTTAATCTTAAAAAGGTCTCTCCACTCAACGCATCACTTACCGAAAAAATCCGCCTCTACTCAATGTAAGTTACTCACTCGGAGGTAATTCTTGACGTTAAATGTTCTGCAGGGACAGCACTATTCTCGGCAAAACTGCTTATTACGTGGAGGGATGTCTTACTGTGGGGGATTTTAATCCAATAGAACCTGATCGATGTGAGTGCAACATAATGGGCGAGATAGCTTCATCTAGTGAAAACCAACGAAATAGAAATGCGGTCATGGTTAATACCGGGATGTCATCACAACCGGTCTTGACAACTACAAGTACTATATACCCTCTAAGAGGAAGTACACGGTTGAGTGGCACTGGTAACCAACATACAATAATGAAGAATAACACATTGAAATGAGCGGCGTCTATATGCCACCCGGAAGTAACTATGGTGAACAAACAACAAATTTGTCAACACTTGTTGCTATGCGCCAGCGTAATTACAGGTGGGAAGAGATATTAGTCAACCCAAGCCTAGTCAGGAGCCAAATAATGATTCAAACCAAAATGTTCCCAACTAGTAGAACATCATCGCGATAGTTGATTTGGATGAGCTTGAGACCAAGCTAAAAACAGTGCTACGAGAAGGCACCACATATAATGAATGTCCTTCAGCCAACTTACCTTTTACATAACTTAGAAAAGTCAACCAAATGTTATCTATTCTAGTCTTTTTCTGAAACAGGACGGCCTCTAGCTCACAATGTAACAACAACATTTGAAGTGAGATTCCAAGCATCCCGATTCAAAAAAGAAATTTTTAACGACTCTGGTGAGCTCGTATTTGTACGAAGTCATTCATGAAAACGTTTGCTCACACGTCCCAAGGATCATTTGAAGGGCGTCGGCTTAGGAAACAGCACTACTTCCAAACAAGTCATAAACTTGGCTTTCGCGTCGAGCGTAGACCAAATTTGAGTTTTCCAGATCGATGTGTGAAGAATTTTCACGAAGGGACTTATGTATTCCACTAATCCGAATTGGGAGCAAAGTTTAAACAAGCAGAGTTGCATTAAACAAAACTGTCGCAATGCCTGTGCCTGGAATAAACTAGGCTCATTTGAAGTCCCAAAAGTGTTTCCCGTAAGGTTCTAAAAGATTGGTTTCCTCAGTACAGATAGCAGTTGTAAAACGTTCATCTTTTAGATTCTTCTGGGATATGATCTATTCTCCAGAGAGGAGCAGAGTAATACTCAACAAGCATTCGGGTGAACGCAAGCACCCTACCGCAGTCCATCGTCAGTGCATTATCAACAGATGAGTTTAAGCGTCGACTGGATGCATAAAGCCAAGTTGTCGGACACCACAACCATCGGGATCATTCTGACAACGTAAAGCTGCGTTCAATCTTTTACTGTCACCGTCAACCACGTACGATAAGCTTGACTAACCATAACTGGTGTCTTGTTATTCTGCCCAGACAACTTGCAAAGCAATGCAAAAACCATGTTTACAAATCAGTAGGGAAGAATCCACCGAACTAATATATGAGAATACTGTGTGCATAAAAAATAGCTATATCTGCATGGTGAAGCAAAAACAATAATAAATCAGAAGGTACGCGAATGAACCCAGAAACGTAACTCCACCGGGCAATTGGGATAGGAGTCCAAACAGGCAAACAGAACAGCGGTCTGTAATTCGGTAGAGAGGTGGCACCAGTCATCACGTTCCGACCGTCAACCGCGGTGGCAGCAGCAGACACAGCAGCTTTACCAGTTACCACCAGCTCCAAGTCGATCAGATTGTCCAGTAGTTTGTAAACTACCGCCTTGTCATAAAGGTAGCCGGGACAGTTGGAACGGCAGAATTTGGCATATGCTAGTAGGTAAATATAAAGTATGGGATCGGACATAGAATAATGATCGACTGTGTCATGTATAGACAAATTATATGTATGTCGGCAAAGTGGATTCCGCAATCTCAGATAGCTACTTGATTCGATGAGTAGTCAAAGTAAAGCAACTAGGAATACACCACATTAAGGTCGTAATACCTAATTATTCGTGAAAACAATAAACACAGTACGATCCCATAGTAGTCTTGCAGTAATGAGAGAATATCTCTAACTCAACAAGCACTTCAACCGTGTACAAAAATGTGTTCAGACGTCGGTTAACTTGGTACGCTTGTCTGGCGTCAGTGGCTTCAATGTTCCATGGAGCGGAACTCATTGTTTAGAGGATCAAACATACGGAAACGATTAAGAATACGGAAAGGAGATAACCTAAAATAACCAAAACATAATCATGATGACTAGCAAAGTAACCATGTTAGGACAAAATGGTTGTCAGGTTTCAAATACTGACTCATTTTCCACAGATTCTCACAGATACGTTCCGACTTGCCCTCAAAAACACAATCACGGATTCAAACATAAGCTTAATATTTATGACCGATTTTGTTATATCGCTACAATCGTGCTGGTCCGTATAAGATTTTTGTCTGCCTTCACGTGAACAAATGTGACTCTTCCAGCTGTGTCTAATGTAAAGCGAATGATGCTGTGATCAAAACGGCGGCTTCACAAGCAAGAATACAGGATTTATAAATCCGACTGTGATAAACAGTGAAGAGTTTTGACAAAGGCTAAGCTCAATTGTGGTGGGGTGTCTATCTGAATGCGAAGTCCGCAATATGTGCTTTACGATTCACGAAAACCAGAAGGTCATGAAGGGACAAAAATTCAATATGAATTAAGGAATCCCAAGAGAAAAAACAACTGGAACAACTGAAAACAAAACTGATTTCGACTACGAGAGGTAGATGGTTCGATAAACTTCATGAGGTCTAAACAGTGGTACTGGGATTTTACGCATAAATCACAACTTGGCTTTGCAGTTATTGTGTTAAGGCTGTATCATCAAAAATTTTAAATCAGTGAATAATGTGTACTAGTATCATTAGAAAATACACACAGTTACATGTTCATTTAAGTTAACTGTCTAAGTCTAGGACATAGTAACTAAACAGGTCGATACTTCGCCAAATAAACAATGTTCCCTCACCAGGAACACTTTTGGGACTACCTATTAAAATTCCTTGCAGTGAGAAATGTGTTTTCATATATCCACTGGTAAAACAAACCAGTGTTTATCATCCTGTTGTATAAAATGGACCTTTGCTTGTGAGTAGTATAGTGCATACATTCGAGAACTAAAGGACAGATCTCAACACCATGAAGACAACGGATCAGAAGCAATTATTGGAACCGTGTGTGTGTGCACTATGGGGAACGTGTCACCAAAGCGATTGACAATACACTGCTGCCCAGGGTGTGCGGATACAAGCCAGCCATGCAAATTAGTGTACGCGTTCGTTGCTTTGTTTTCAAATAACTTGTAAGAGATTTCGTGCAACACACAACTTCGAAGGCCGGACGTCTTTTGTGGTCATAACAATCCTAAAGAGTTTGAGGTGAATGATTAGAAACAAGGGTGTCAGCAAAATAAGTGAAGTTGTCATAACTAGCACCACATGGATCACCACTCATGATACACACTGCTTGTTGCAATTCTGGGAACACTGGTGAAGTAATTCGGTGGTTAGTACGGGAAGCTCAGGTTTCACGACTGACTACGCATAAAACGAAAAAATAGTCCTTGAAGTCAGCTGGGTCATACAAATCCCATGCGCCTTCCCTTTGTAACGTGTGTGCCAGCAGTCTGAAGGAGTCACATAGCAGTCAGGCGATTACCTGGTCACGGACTATGACAACAGTGATCACCCTATTGTGTGCGACATCAAAATGTCACCTGTCAGACTAGCAACCGCGGGATAATCTACAGAGCCGAATGGAAATAGTTTCAAACATGGCAACGAGCAGTAACCAGCAATGCGGTTGCGTCCATGGAACTGTTGGTCCTCGTGTAAGCATGTGCCAATGGTCCTTCTTCGAAAATTTTACTTGCCATTTCGTTAGTTACTGATAAAATCAACGACGGCTTGAGTCACAAGATAGACACGTAATGTTCAAAATTGGAAGCTTGAGGGTTGTATGTGAAGTATCAATTTGTTCTTAAATGAAGAAATAGTAAAATGAAGTTTTTAGTACATAAGGAATCAGTGAGAATCTTCAATTTCAAGGCTGAATAACGTGAACCAGATGGTTCGACTGGATCAAAGTTAATTGGTCTCCAGACCCCAGCTCCTTGGAATTGCAACACATGTAATCTGGTAACTCCATCCAAATTGGTTTCCACAGCAAAACCGGTATAAGGTGAACTGTGAAGTGTAGCTCTCGACATATAAAAATTGATAACCACTAACTCGGCGGTGATGGACGCTTGTTTCGTTTGCGCCAAATCGTCATGTGACCAGCAAACGACAAGTCGTTAAACCGGGTTCAACCTAGTTGTATCACTTCAAACACAAACGGTCGTCCACAATTCTCTAAACAGTAGGGTTATAACACATATGTAAAGGACGTCTGACATAAAATTCTACATTCCTTCTAGAAAAACCATAGGCTGACCAACGGGATCATGTACATAATAGGATGCAATGAATTCAAGCCAAAAGCTAAGCTTCAGACTGACCGTCGAAACTCCACCATGAACTACTCATTAATGCTATCGAGTACAAAGGTAAGAATGGGGAATAGTGATCCACAACATCCCTAAAGCTGGAATAAAAGGAATTAGAGTCGAAATGCAGTATGTTTCGGTAAGGAAGTCGTCCAGCACAACTGTTAGCTGGTAGATGGACGAATAGGAGAAATTGTCGTAGCCAAACCTAGCTGAAAACGACAAACCTACCATCCTACACTATTTGCAAATGCTCGTTCACATTTAGGTTGACAATCGTATGCATAATTGGTTCCAATATATCTGGCAGTAAGTTTCGAGAAATGAGGTAAACTGATTGCAGAAAGCTTAGAATCCATTCTTTAATGATAAATTCTTGTGCCTTTTCAAAATATTGCGTATTTAGGCAGCCACGGATATGCCCCATTGACAAATCACATGCATAAAACACAGAAAATGACTCACCACTATAAACCATTTCAAAGTTAACGGTCCGCCCTTCATTGATTTCCTGAAGCTTTACAAGCGCAGTAATCAAGAACAGTTCCAAAATGCAAAGGCCTGCAACGCAGTTGAGAATCGAATATAGAAGGTTGGGAAAAATCGTAGTATTCAGCGAAATGAACAAAGTGGGTGGGTAAACGCGCGTGCAAAACTTAGTTATTCTTGTGGGCCAACAAGCCCAGACGTGGATGTCAATCAATTACCGTGATGCACTGTGACACATGTTTTCAGACTTCTTGATCAAACATACAGACGGGTGAGTTGAAGTAATATTGCTCAAAGGATCCACAACATTATACATTATAGCAAGCACAATTTTGGTGTAACAAACTAAAAACTGAAGTACCATATTAAGCAGCTCATCAAGACGTTTTAGCAAATCTGTGATGGACGTTGAGGAATTATGGAACACTTCAATGGCCTGAAAACTGAGGGTAATACAAGGTAACCCTCACTAGTTAGTCCACCATCAGTAAAGAATCACATCAGATTGCAGAAAAACCCTCGAGGTGCATGAAAACATAAGTTTCTGAGAACGTACGACACTGTGGAGTAGAACCCACCTGAACTGAACGTAAACTGACTAAAAGACCGTTTAGTTATCGTTAACACCTAGAACAGCCAGATTTATAACAGTTATCACGGCAATCTATGCGGTACAAAATATTCAATTATCACAACGGCCGAATGCATGCTAATCTGATCATTTATAGCCTATCGAGAGACAGTTTAATATCGTTCCAGTTAGCTAACTGGTAAAAAACATTGTCAAACCAGAATAGACCGACAATAATAACAGAAGTAGACAGCAACGTCGACATGTCATCGAGAGGATTTAGACTGCGCGTCTAAGTAACAAATGTCTCTTCAACCTACGTACATAAAGAAACACATTCGGCTTTGATTAACACTATTCTGTACCACGTTACATGACACCAATATCCTCACTGTAAAAAAGAAAACGGAGCAATGGAGACTCAAGGACTGTATTTGGGGCTTGTACACCCACGATATTGACCGTCATAAAACAGAACGTTTACAGGATCCTCAACTCAGAACGGCAGCACTCAAGGAAGCCGAGGTTACGGCGTACACGGTGTGTCTGGTGATCGGTGACTATCGAGGTACGTGAGGACGAAATGTTCTTCCAATGAACAGAGGAAGAATGATACAGAAACACAGCCGTGATCCATCACGCCCAGAGACACTTGGTTTTGTCAAGTAAGCAATTAGTTCAGCCTAAAGAACTCAGAAAAATTACAAAGTCGAAAAGATCGATCAGAAACCGAGACTGTGTTTCCAGCTCAAGAGAGCATACCTAAACCGAGTCCACGTACACAGTTTCATCTTTTATGTAACACAAAGATTGTTTGAAAATAAAGAGAGCACTTCCGGCTAGCAAATCATATTTCTGGAAGAAATAATGGTATAATTGTGGATACCAAAAACCCACAAACTACAGAACAACCACTGTGTAGACATATGGTTCAGGGAGTAAGCCCACTTGCAACGAAAATTTGGAGAGATTTGGGGTATCTTGTCACCGTTGTTTCCGTTACTTACCTTATATCACCTGAAGTGAGTGCACGGACGGAATGGCTGATCACTAGCGTGTACAATGAACAGTCATGGAAAGGCGATCAGATAACCAAAAAACCACAAGACCACGTGATTGTTTGGTAGGACAGTCCTCATGCAGCCAGTAAGATTACCACATTGGTTCCTGATAATGAGTTACACTCGTAGCACGGTAAAAATGTCCAACTGATTTGAGAAATCCAGAGTACCCAGAGGTCTTACGCATTAACATTTGACTAACATCTCATCCTATGTTACAGGAAAAGTAATATAATCAGTGCATGGCCAACACGATAGCCAACAATATTGTAGAATGCGAGCCCAATACCTGTAATCAGAATGACCAGTACTCCAAACTATGTTTACAGCTGATGTACTACGAACCGTATAACATGTGAACGGAATTATAAGTGGCGGAGGGTGAACTAACTAGATAACGAGGGATATGATAGGAGGTCAACGGAATGTGATGACTTACGCGGCAAATGACACGAATTTTTAACATCAACAGGGAAACAAGACTATTAGAGGGTTACGGGTAAGAAACGTTAAAACATAAAGGGATATTTCGGGGAGCGAGACAAAACTAGCGGGAAAGAGACTTATTTGTTATCAGCTGCCTCTGTACATGTAAGGCGGGCTTTGTTAGGTGAACGGCAATGACCTCAACTCAAACATCATGTTGTTTTTTGGGCGTTAGATTATGCGTGGCAAGTGCTTCGTGACTGCACCTCCAGCGAGGTCAATACCGGGTGTACACGGCCCCTATAGAATGTGTCGGCTGGGGAGCGCTCGTAATTGATACATTATTAGAAAACGGGTATTCGTGTCGACTTATCGAAAAATACGCCAGGTCAGACGGATCAATATCTGCTATCATGATTTCCTCGTGCTAGTTGGGAAGACCGGCCTACCTAATGAAGAAAAATCCAGTAACCGTGATCACCCAAAAAAGGTTGACACCACGAGGAGGCAGATATGCTAACCGCATACCAAAGAACACACCGTGAAGTAGCCAGGCAAATCTCGAAACGTTTCGCATGTAACTGACCGTAGGCCTGAATGCCTGTCACTAGGCATCTGCGTGACTAAGACGGTGCGTCTTCGTTAAGGGCCACGTTCTTATAGTATCAAAGGGTTGCTAGTATTAGATTGGCCAACGTGGTAGTGTAGACTATTTTTATTATACGTAGAAAGAAGCTGCGGCAGTGCCAAGTCACTCGTCCGATGAATGCGCGATACGGTGAACTGGGGGCATTCACATCAGGTATCCAAAGGTCACCATGGGAAGTAACGTTGTATGATAAAGCCGACTTGATTGTAATAGGGCGAGCGAGGTGACACCACTACCACACCTTTACTGAAGCCATACAAATAAAGCTAAATATGCGCGTTGAAGCTAGTTTGGGCACTGATAATCGATACACATAAAGGAAACTTGGATAGACAAGTAATCAGAACACCGTCGTTAAGTTGAGCCATAAAAGTGAGGAAAACTGGACCATCGACAACTAACTACGTGGAAACTGTATGTACAATTTCCACGTAAGTATCCAAGATCTGACCAATTATTGCAGACCTGGTCACAAGTAACAGGTGTAAATAATAGCATGAGGTTAAATCCAACATTCTTTCGGCGGACACAACGATCGTTATTGCATCGACTGAGTAGCAAAGTCGTACGATACTGCAATTCTTCGTGTTACAGGACAGAGTGACTGACTAAAAGATAGTCCTAAGGTCAAGTGAAAAAGTCCAATAACCTTACTAAATGAAAGAGCGAAATGGACAATAAAACTGCTCATCCAAGTCAATTGTTACGGTGCCTACAAGATATCAACGAAACACACCTTTCAACGAGTTGACTTTTGCATCCTGCCTGAGCAGACATAGTGAATCGATGAACTCCACGGGTTCGATACGGCTTTTTGATGGTCCCAGTCTGGTCACAATGGGGATCTGACACATATAAACAAATAAATTGAAAAAAAAACAGGCGAAACGAATGGGAGAAATGTAGCAGCTTACTGAACATAGACGAGACTAAGCTAAGATATTAGAAAGTGCCGATGGTCACAGCTAATCACAAGAGACAAACAACCAAAATGAGCATAACTAGGCAGGCCGCAACAACACATAGAATGAAGACCGTTTAAAATGTTTAGAGGGTTGTGACCCTTAAAACTGAGTTTCCAGTCTCACGGAGAAACTGATGATTGTTGATATGTGTAGACTACATGTGGATTGTAAGCTGTAAACCCCTGATAAGAACAATCAGCGTGCGTGAAATGAAAACCGTAATTGTATGGTATTCGGCGTCGTGATCGTCAAGCCACGTCCAGGTAAGTACTCATCAGGCTACGTAGACTAGACCGTCATAGTAACCGAAGCCACAATGTCACCACAGCCGACGTATGGTGAAACACTTGCGACTCCAGCGAAACATCCCGCGTCCAATATATGCCGAACTGACTATGATTTTGATCAACCGATATTTTGTCTGCTGCTATCATTCGTCATAACACTGACGAAAACAGCTTTAGAAAACGCCAGAAGAGAAAGCAGGGAGTGGAACCATCAGCAAGTAGTATAAACCAGATCACCATATTATACGCATCCAACAGAATGGGTGTAGAAAAATCTGCTCCTTTCTCGCTGTCCTACGTAATTTAATTTCTACACCCGTCCAAGCCACCAGTTTAGTACACTTTCCAGAGGTTCCAGAACGGAAAATCATCAGGAACAGCACTGTTGCAACGAGTAACATTGCCAACAGCCGTTTTCTCCGATTTCGTTATGCCCCGCTTAGCAAACGAATGCTAGTACCTCCAACACTCGTACCATACCAGTTGAATCAAAAGAGTTTTTGGTTTCGGACGATAGTCGAAGTTTACGAAAGTTTAGAGGCTAGAATCCAAAACAGTAAGAACAAATGAAAGTGACAGGACCCACACAGTCTGTTCGATACTGACTGCGTAATTCTGGTGATTCCAGGGCAAACATTTTCAGCTATGTACGGCTCTGATTCACCGGGCTGATGCCACATTAGCAGACTGAGCTTCTGTCAGCGTTATATCCCGTGCCGTTCGATCAGCAAAGCAGTTCTAGAAGCCAAACCCCTTGAAGATATTCACCGAATCGGCCCATTTGCCTACCGACACGACAACATTGTTAAATACGCTTTTCATTCGCAGCCGGCTGCCCCTTATAGACAGACGCTCAATTCCGACATAGAAATTTAAACAAGAAGCACGAATATCTAGAACAGCCGACTGAGCCGCGTTTGATGACGTGTTTGGGTTACCATCAAGTCGTTCAGATGGTGTCCGACCACTGTTACAACTTATGCCGAACACATATTAGACCGATAACTGTCAGAAGCAAGTAGTGTGGATGGATTTATGATTACAGTTCTTTTTGAAATACATGTCTGATATGTACTAGTATGTAGTCGCATTGTTCCTAGTGTTAACGGATGAAGACCCGCCGATCACGACGACTGATTGTTGAGAAGTTGGTCATACCTGCTGTAAAGCATGTGTCAAAGTAGCACAGAATACAGGCTGAATAATTCTGATCATACAGACACCAAGAGCTGCTGGGTCCGAAGTTCGAGAATAATCCCGGCAGTGGATACAGTAGCATACGAGGCACCAGGATACAAGTGACACTGGGTCACAGAAAAGTCCTTACAGTCATCAGATGATAAAATGGAAATCTTTATAAAAGTGTATATAAGTTAAGGAATGGTACTCATACGAAACCCAAATATAACCTTGATTGCAGATTACGAAATTTGCTTCATTGAGAAAGTCAATGAAACAGAAGCAATTTTTCATCATCTTTCAACTTATCCACGCGATCAGCCTGGGACGACCAACTGGCAAAGGACCCATCAACACAGTACACAGGTCGCCTATTAACAGTAAGTTAAAGAGGTCGGGTTAGTGAGAGCCAGTGGTGGCCAGCCGCCTGTTTCTATCATGTTACTACCACATGTCTGGTTGGGGAGTTCAGAACCACCTAAGCAGATTGAGGTGTGCAACTGCATTTCGGCGTTCACATTTAGAAAGACTAGTGGTGTAGATTACTTCATGCTAACACATTTCAAAGATGATGAGAGATGAATTAACGCTTATTCAGTTGTTCCTACTACCGCAGAGATAAGACATGTTCCCGTTAAGTGAAATTAGACTATAATTGTTTTTGTACACAAGAAAACAACATGGAGTCCATGAAAATTAGCTTGGCTCCGGTTATAAGTAAGACTGAAATATATCCCACTTCGCAGATGCGCTACAACCGGGAAAAGGTCACTGGGGGACAGTAGGTAGGGTTTCGTCTAGGACAGTGGTACGCAGTAACATCTAGCATTTATAGATCAGTTACCTATACTCATCGTGTTACCTCCTAAACACACTCAAATTACACATCCATACATTTCAGTAGATCTCGTGTAAAACTGCTCCATCTGACAAAAGTCACAGCACAAAATGACAGAGTTGCAGCCAGACAAAGATCACCTGCCCTGTCACAGAAAACCGTACGCCCGTCAGCTGGTAATCAAAGGTTAATTGATTGCAAACATTAGAATGTTCAATAGATCTACGTAAACCGTACCACCTCGTAAACCTTCCAAATTCGCTAAAAACGTTGTATCAGTTTAGAACGTTATTTGAGGCAAATGAACACTAATCACAATCCTGAGAGGAACCGGAAGTGGCTCATTTCTATCCTGGCATTCGACCAGGCATTACTACGTCCAAAGGCGCTTAGTTACGACTTTCAACCTTCGTCAAATGTCAGAACACAACTAGTCAACAATCACCGTTTATCTCTACTATAGACAAGCATTCGAAGAAATGTGTTAGATTGCGCTCCCAAAGTCCTCCAAAATCAAGAATGTACCGAGTGGGTATACGAGCACGCTGCGTCAACAGTCTACAAAGAACCACTCAGAACGTCCAGCAGTAAGAGAAGTGTGAAACAAGGCTCTCCATTTCCGTCACTTTTGTTCAAGTTTATAATGAATGAAGTAACAGAGAACCATTTGTAGCATCCACAGAGTGACGGTACAAATTTTCAGTCCCGTGAAAGGCTGACTAGTCTTGTCTATGTTAATGATACTGCACTGCAGTCTCCCAACTTTTACGGCAGTGGAGATAATCTAGGATATATTTCGCCCCACTTCAGAATGCGTACCCCAGTCTTACAGTGCAAACTGTTTCTATAGAACCACTAGAGTTGATGTGGTTTTATTTCGAATAGTGAAGTTATGGGTTTTTCCGGTCTGTTTACTTGAGAAACTGCATCAGCAGTGACGGTGTGGAGAATGAAGCAGAATTCCACCTACAAAGCTGATTTAGGTAATCTCTGATGACAGAGAAGTATCTCTTTGAAGCCGAAAAGGTCACGCATGTAAAGTGACTCAGAGGCTACGGAAGCTTCACCGCCTTCACGTTTGATCGTACACATCAGATAGCGTCGACGGGTAAGCAACAATGAGGCTAAGAAACGTACAAGTGTTGGAGAGTCACACTAGTTCAGTCGCTCAGTCATCAAGGATGCGCACTTAGATAGTCGGTCAATGTACCAAAGAGGCGGTCTAATTGTCTGCCACGAAGAGTACTAATAGCAAATGTCGTGAAAGAATTATATAAAGTGCAACGTGGACAAATGGTGACGTGACGTACAGAATTAACCAGTAAGTCAACCACTGTAGGTCATATTCGCCCTCTGGGCCAGAGCCCAATGAAGTACGGAGAAACTAATATGTGTAATTGACAAGAGTGCTGCCTTTATATTAGAGTCATTAGTAAAGGCAATTAATAAAGTAGGACGGTAAAAACTAAGGAGAGGATATAGATGTGCAGATTTCAAGTACGTAGGAACCACCACTCTTCTCGTTTTTCTAAACCAGGGTACACTCTCCATCATATAGTGGGCAAGCACCGATATCAACCAGTGCAGTCACGCTGTTGGTGAATGTGATAATGACGACGAGAGCAGCTTGAAGTGATGTGGATGTGCACAAGCCATCGATAGCAGCAACGTGCCAAAAATCAAATGAAACGCTCACAAAGTCTCCAGTCTGACAATCTACAACAAATAACCTCACCAGGAGGAATCAAGTTTTGGTGATTCGTGACCGTTTGACTGCTTAACGAAAGATATCTGGTGACAAAATGACTTAGAAACGTTTTAAGGTGAACCGACATTCACAAACACGTTTAAAGAGTAGCGGCATCGAACTAAAAACCACAGGAATCTAACTGAAACCTCAGTTATACTGAATGTCCACTTACATACAATTTTCATACAAGATAAAACCAGTCGGAAACACGAAGTGGGAATAATGGAAGGATAAACCGAAGCATACTGGTTCTTAAACGAACTGTCTAGTTGCAAACTGATAGAGGCTGATAAGCTATTTGGACAACAGCAGATCAGATAAAACCGATAACGGTTAAATTCATAAATTTGAAGCCGGACCTAAAACCAAAATGCAACCAAGCTTCTACTTAACTTAACACAGTATGCATTAGTAGCCCTATAACCACATTTGTAAACATATATATATATATATATATCAAAGGAACTCAGAAAATGAGACTCACCAACAAGTTGACTAATCGACGGAGGCTAACTGATACTGACCAGGCCTGACGTAACGAATCCACAACAATTTCATCTGATATCAATTCGACCACATGCCGATTCCAGACACTAACACAGGAGTCTAACTCTCGACGTTCTCTGATGGTCAGTGGCTTGTCTAACAAAGAATGGACGTACTCTGAATTAACGGTTAGCATATGCTTGCAGGCTAGGCAGTAATTTTCAAACGCCGGGGACTTGGTCTCGGAAACCCCATCATTGCTACCATCCGCATACGAGCTGGTGTGGTCTGTAGGAGAGGCGATGGAGATGAGGTGAATTTGCCTATGGGAAAACCGGGATTTCACACGTTTCTCCAGGAGTTCCATGATATCCTGAAAAGCGATTTGCCAGTAGAACATGAGGCTAACTAAACAGCTAGTGGGGTATCAAACAACGTTTTTATATAAACCCATAAAAGCAAGAAATTAATCGCATTTGAGCCAAATACACATAAACGGTAGCTCACGTTTTTAATGCCTAAAAAACTTGGGGGAGAACTGAAAATGAGTGTTTAACGAATTAAAACAAGTCCAATAGCATCGAAAAATGTGTTTATAACAAAATATGTGGATTGACTGCACTCCCCGATATTACTACAATGATTCAAGGATGCTGAACAAAGTAACAGTTGCTGCATGAAAAAACCCGCAAAACTGATTCAACATTACAGTACAGCAGTAGCAAAGTTATTGCGAATTTCTTCGACTGATAAGTATTACGGCAAATAAAATCCACCACCATTGTCGTCCATGAAAACACTGTATGTTTCGAAAGCCAATCTCTGGGCTGACATCAACGCATGCATGTGGTTTTATCTGTGTGGTTTCAGTGCATCTGTAACAGTGATGCTATATTGCTCTGTTACGAGATTACCTTGATACAACACCCCTCTGATAAGAAACACTTCCACACAGGAAACACATGAACAGACTGAGATACTCTTGGCACCAAGCACCTCCTTTCATCTGACCATGTATGCACGAATCGTACAAGAGCATCCGCATCTCAGTATTCAACTTACAATAACGAAAGAACTGAGAGGATGATAACACATGAGTCAGTCTTAAGTGTTTAACAAAGGTAATGGAACCCTTATTTTAACGTAGATGTCAAGAATGCTTGCGGGAACGATCAAGAAAAACCAGATCTGCTTCAAGATCTTGGGTAATTTAGAACTTACGGTAACAAGAAATACGCGTTTGCTGACCATAATCCACTGGAAACACACAACCGACTTCTTGGTCGTTGTCACTCACCGGGTGTGCACATCCGGTCAACCTTAACAATACATTTATTACGATTAACTATGTCGAAAGGTTTTCACTGTGCGTGTTGTATACAACCATAAGGCACACGGAACCGTACATAAACCTAAAGTTTTGAAACTCATATATGAGCATTCAAAATAATTATGAATTGAACGGACGAACACAGGCCTGGTAGAGGGTGTACTTACGCTATATCTAATAAATTGAACAATGAAAGCAGTGTAAAAGTTGTGACAACGTGCACTAAAAAGTAAATAGTTAACAGAGTGAGGCCAACTAAAATAAACATGATCAGTTAGGCTGAGGTAGCCCTGAAATATTACTTTTCAGGGTTATTTCAAAAACAAAACGAAAAAAATGCCAGACAATACTAGCAAGAGATCGTAGACAGACGTGACCGAGATAACTCACCAGACGACAGGACAATCCTATGACACAAACCGGAGTTTCATTGCACTGACAACAATCGAAAAGATTATACAGTAGTATCTGATTGCGATGGAGAGCGAACAAATCGAACTCGTGAAGAATTATAAGCAAGGATTTAGACGATCCATTTCCTGCTCGTAACCCATCTAAAAACCATTGTAATTGTTGAGAGAAAGGCTGAGACTTCAAGACATCTGAACCAGCAGTAGATGATTCAGTAGGAGAGGAATCAAGTAAAGCTTCGCGATGTAATTGCTGTGCCATGGAGCGAAGGGCCGAACGATCGTCAGTGTGAATAAGCCCTTTAAAGTTTGGAAAATGTCGTGAGATATAAACAAAAAACTAACCATTAAGATGCACTTCCAACAAGTTTTCTCTCACGTTAGCGTCCTTTTTAGCATTATTAAGTGCTTGGGTAAGTAACTACATTGTTATGAATAACTACAATTATAGAGCTTACGCGCTTTTTTCCAGCACCTCGTCGGCCAAGGACCAACAAAGAAGTACTTTCCCCTTCTTCAACAAGTGCTTTAATAGTACGCGTCAGCCTCGAAAGCTCATCGTCAAACAACAACAGTTCATGGTCGGAGCGGAAAAAACGAATCCTTAGTGCGTGGAAAACCTGTTCCATCACAGTAAGCAGGGAACTAAAATAGAAACAGTGCTGTAAATTATATGGGTCGGCACGAAGTTTACACAACCTATAGGATGAAAATAAGTAAGCAACGTTCATAGTGAGTTCTGCATGTCACCATCAAAAATGATGAATCACCAGTTGACGTTTTTGCTTTGTTATCACACAACTGCCTAACCATATATGTACAATGATCTCTCATGGGTAAATGATGAAGATGCTTACAGTGCGGAAATGTTACGGGCAAGAACAGACCTGTAATGTGACAAACAAACTACCTTCAGATGGCCTAGGATATTAAGACCTTCCAATAGTCGAAATTATGAGGGTGGAACAACTGTTCTGCGCCCGAGGATGTTACTTTGACATGCGAAGATGCTTAATTTGATATGCAAAGCAATCCAGTTAATGTGGCCATAATTAGGAGAACACTGAAAACTAAAAAAATGGGCATAAGGTGATGATTAAGCCAAGCGTCACACAAAGATTAAACTAAAGTGGACACACTTTACGGTCACTTTAACTGAAATTCATTGCATTTCGAAGGAAAAGAAACGATAACCGTTGGATAAGCACCTGTGATGAACATACGCATAATCACTATCATCACAGACAGAAATACACCACTGCTTACTAAATTTGTTAAACATCAACTTAATCAGGGTAAGGAGAACAAGCGAACAAGTTGACTAAATTAACGGCCGACATGTTCCGATTATACGAGAATATGAAACTCATTTCAAAATGAATACTGATCCGAAGAACGACGATCAAGGAAGAAAGGGGTAAACGAGGAAGAAGTGTAGGAGGTATGGCGGTAAAGATCGCGAAAAATGACTACCGACGTGTGCAGCATTGTTCAGTTACCAAAACAGTCACATACCTGTGTGAGCACAGAATGCGAAACGTTACTCTGGAGGACTTTAAGTGGTTGACGTCGTACTGGGCCGATCAAATTCATTACAGGTACCAACTGTTTTAAATGCTCATTTTGGAGGAAAATCATATCACGTGTTTCATTCCTCATAATTGGGATACCAAACAGAATGAAATGGATACCGCAAAATGTTCGACCGCAACGGTATTTTAAGATCACAACAGAAAACTAATTATTTGGTTTCCATCCTACCAGGCGTTTCTTACCACACTAATTATTGAGTAATATGGGGGTTCCGGCACAAGATTAGACCTTGACAGGATGTGACGGGTTACGCATCTCAACGACTTACCGGGTTAAACCGGACTGTTTTGATCACACCGACAGTCACTCATAACAAGCAGACCAATAGATAGAGGTCTGACAAAGCACAGTCTCATGGTCCTCTGAGAATGAGGTTTAGAAGGCTGGCTTATTTTTCCTGCAATAGCACTGGCTTTTGGTACACTGCCATCTGCTTGAAAACACTAATCATTCTCCTGTCTAGGTCTGGGCGTCCGGGCAATATCTCAGCCAACATATAACCATAAATAATCACAAAATCAATGATTTCATAGTGCATCGGCCGTCCTGTAGTATAAACTGGGTAGGCCTGTCTGCTGTACGTGACTGGGTAAATAGGTGGAAATGTGCTATTGGTGATCTACCCTCCACTGTCCTATCACAGTTAGCTCTCAGGTTCATTCCGACCTTCATTTCTGGTGATTACTCTGAAGGTCCCACAATAGATATTAGCTAATCATAGCAACACTGTGCCGGTAGTTCACATCTCTACACAGACAACTCGGCAAAACAACAACATTCACGCCACTGAGCTCGGTTAGCCGTCATCTCACTCAACATCTCAAGCAACTGGCTCCGTGAGTTTGTTCGGTGTGGCAGACGAATAGCTGGCATTCTCAGTACGACCTAACTGTCTGAGTCCATGCAAATGTAAGGAGTGAACAAAAGAACTCGTTTGTCGATCACTACCAAATACCCGCTTCCTAACCTCTACGTTACTTACTCGCTGGTACCACCCGATAAGAGCGATCGAACGCGGACATCGGTGGTCAACTATGTGAAGACGGTTCAAGTCTTCTAGCCTAAACGGCCAGGTTTCGCTGCCGTAAAGTAATACAGCCCTCACCGTCGCCTTATATACGCGACCATTGAGCCTCAGAGAGATACCTCTCTGTCGCCAGAGATGTCCCATATTAGCGGACACCGCTCTAGCATTAGAGATATGCGCTTCTGTTTCATTCTGTACATCTCCATCGCCGGT